>LUGF01048846.1:0-11663 GCA_001625245.1 Calycopis cecrops | reverse complement strand
TCGCCGCGCATCGATATTGTGAAACTTGTCAAAGCTTTTCGCGTACATTCTGTAAAGTTATCGTTTGCTGACAAAGTTTTAGTATCAAAAGTGCACCATCTAAATATCACGGAGCTAAAATGTATGACGAGGAATCGAGGTAAACCGTACTTGATAGTTTCATAACTGTAAACTTTTGAATACATTATTTCAAATAGTTTGTATTTTATTATGTCTATAATTTTTATGGCACCTATTAAAAATATACTTGTAAACAATTGCATAATATTGCTTTTGTAATTGGCGATTTATAATTTTTGCCAATTGAGAAAATTTAAATAATGCACTGAATGTTAGTTTTTTTTAAGTTTCAAAAAAAGTAAATAAAAATCTTTCACTTTTTTCTTACTTGACCTTTTCAACATCATAGTGAATACAAACGCGTTTAGTCTAACTCATATAATTTTTAGGTTATTTTTTATTGCTAAAATGATCTGAATAGACAATGTAATGTGTAGGTACGTTGTTTGAAAACGTTAAGCGCGAGCTGTGAAACTGTGCAATTAATGCTAAAATATAATTCCACAGCGCTCAGTGTAAGGCTTCTTCAAAAGCAATTTGCGGTTCCGTAGATCTCCTGTAGCTTTTGAAGTATTTCAAACGAGCTCTGGGCCTCAGCAGACGGGCTACTGTGCGGATGTTTGTAAACTGTTTAGATTAGCTAATGGTTAGAATAGAAGTTAGTTGAAATAAATTTAACAATTGCTCCAGCCAGTCCCGACTTGCAAAGGATATTAATAAGAAAATCAATAATTATAAATGATCAAAACACGTATGAGCTCAGAGCAGTCACATCACAAGTTTGTCTAAGAGGACGTGACATTACTACATTGCAGCAGGATCGGCCGGCACCTCGCCTCCACCACACACCACCTCAAAGTGACAGTTAAGCTGTCACGTGCCCTGCGGCGCGAGGATTTCCGGTAGTCAATTGAGGGAGGTGGAAAGGTGATTTCGCATCTGTATTGTCATTCGATTCCATCATTCCTTTGCGAATGAACATGTTTATGAACGTTGCTAGTCACTACAAGCCTGCTGCGGGCTGCCCCTCTTTTGTATTATTAAAAAACATCCTTATACCTACTATTGAAAATGTTGGTGGTGTGTCTGCCGCGGCCCCTTTGCGCTTCAGTCGCGTTAAAATTTTCCATTTTCGCCAACACCAATGGAGCTATTTAAGATTAAAGTGTTACAAAATTTTGCTTTTTCATGTACAATGTTATACAACAATATTGAAATGCCTGCTAGCAAATAAACTATATAAATATCGATTCCACAGGTGGCGCGTGGCCACAAGAGTGTCGCCGCGGAGGACACGGCCCAGCACTCCCCTGAGGTGTTCTCGGAATGGGCGGTGCAGCGTCACGAAAGTTTGCTATATTGTCATTTACACCAAGGAATATTCTATCTTTCTAGATCTTTTGAATAAGTTCAGACCTAACTGTGGGTGGGATTATGAGGCACTCATCTAAATAAATGGGATCTTTTTTATTATATACTATATTATGCAGCCGAGATGTAGCTGATTTCTGACGCTCATAGACAGCTGCAACACCAGAGGTTTTGCAGTTGCGTTGCCGACATTAAAACGACTGTGCATCAATTGTCACTATTTTCATTCTTATGATCACATATGTACATATTTTTCAAAATATTTCAGAATTTAAAAATAGCTGCCGCTAGATTTTTGGCTACGGCGAATAAGCCTGTGGAACTGGACTAACACGCAGAGTATATTGTACTGCAAAGTGTGAGCGTGGGCATAAATGCACGTCTTCCATTTCCTCCTTATCACATTCAGATGGGAAGGCTCCAACGCTACCAGAGATAAATCAATATGGGATAAAAAACAGTAAGAAAAAGAGATCCAGATCTACCTCATGTAACGTACGTAAATTTTGATTATTCGTTCCAATAGTCTAAGTAATTAGCAGACAGACAGAACGCTATACTGTTTAAAACTTTGCCTCTAACATGCCTCTAATCTCTTGACGTTAGTATTGCGTAAGCAATAGATATCTCCACTTAACACACACATTTAAGTATATCAAATAGAAGGACGTACCAATACCTGTTAATTTTTGCAATAAAGTCAGGTGTAGTCATAGGTTACACACTTATACAGAGAGGTGTAAAGCCAGCCTTTAATTACAAGACCGTCGCACACATTCACACTCATGTACTCAAAACGCCAAGCCGCCTTCATTAACGCGCCAGCTTTTTGAGTGCAGTTTGTGAAGTTCCCAACAAAAGAGGTTCACACTTCGATGGATACTTTGTTCATGACGTCATTAACGCAAGATGTATTTTAAGAGCAGCGTAGTTTGTTGCGCTGTGTTGGTGACATTTTAGTTTTCCTAGATTACATTCCTAGTTTTTGGAATAAGCTATTGTGAACTTAACGTTTTGCTCATACTATATAGCATGTATTTACGTTCATAAAAAATATATTCCTGTTTGTATTATCTAACATAAACACATACAAATTATTTAAAGTTGTTACTATTTTCACACAAACTACTGTACAGATTGATATGCTATTTGGCATAAATATTGATAACTATCTGGAATAACATAAAAATAATAATGGATCAAATTTCAATAAAATATTCACGGGTTAACGGGTGTGAAATCAATTGGCTCCATGCGGGTTGGTGAGCTCATGTGAAGTAAATATTGTTAGTGTTGATCAGGGACGCAGGTCGCAGTTACTGTCCTGGCAGGATCGGGTAGGGCTTTTTCAGGTGGAGTGAATAATTTTTACGACACTATTTAAACGCAAAAACCAATGTAATACTTATGTATCTATATGTAATTCTGTTGGTACAAGTACTCAGGAACGGATGGAGCGACACTTTTACCAAAAGATACGCATTCCGTAGGCTACATATTATTACTAAAGCCGGCCCCGAAGCCGGGACGTATCGCTAGTCACCAATACGTTCTATAGCTTGTCACCTACTGATACGATGTATCACAGACCACAATACACAATCTATTTGCTGGAATTGACAAAGTTGTTTGCGGCCGACCCGCCGATTAATAACAGCGGGGGTCATTTCGAAGCGCGACGCTCGGGGAGTTATTACGTCCGTATTATAACTTTGTTTAAGATAAATCGATAGTAAAGGTCCGCATACACGGTGCCGTTGAAAAGTAGAATGAATGAACGTTCGTTAAAACGACTATTGTCTGTTGCCATTGGCACAAAATGACAAAAAACTTCTTGCGTCTAAGTGACATAAGCATAGTTAAGAATTGCGCCAGTTCACGCTCGTTTGCTGGATTTCTGTTTCACACTATTTTATAGACGAGCACTGTAAACCGTTGCGCTGATAATACGATCGATGGCTCGATCGCTGTTTTACATAACTCTTCATTTTCTTTTCATAAGAACCTCGCGCCTATTAACTTCTGAATAGTATCTACAAAAACAAAGACTTTTTATTTTATCACATCTAATATCTGCATCTTAATTAGAAATCAACGTCTGACAATAGAGGTGGTGCCATTCCATCATTATAGACGAATAGAGCCGAGTAAGTGCTTGAGCTCATACGATACCGGAGTGAAGTGATCGCTATGCTGTCGCGATTTGTGCGGTTTCTGAGTGTTAGGTTAGAAGTTTTTGAACTATTCCTTGGGAGCAAGGGGAGACGGAAGACAACATATGTCTAAAATATCTTATGGTGTGGGATGTTTATGTTATGTATGTTAACATTACACTCTGAATCTAGCTTCTAACTAAAGTTTCATAGGCTTTCCGAAAGATCTAAAATATCTATACATTACTTAAATCCTATCGTGTATAAGGCCCTTTACGTTCCTCGTTCTTCTTTCTTATTAAAATGTCAAACTTTCCAATATCGAGTTGATATAAGCTTTTCTTTTTCTATTAGAGGAAATATAGTTGAATTTGATTATTATTTTTCCTACTAGTTACGTGATTTATTACATTTATATCTAATTTGGGTAAATTTATTAGTTCTTTTTACCTGAGACAGAAGGAGGGTAATGGTTTCGAGCATATGTGTGTATGTGTAGGTTCTTATGTTTCCCGCTACAGCCTACGTTTATACCAAGTGTATATTATACTTGTAGACTTGGCGAAAATGTTATGAAAATTTCGCACAGATGTCTTAGGGAAATTTCATCAAAGTCGTCATCGCCATATTTTTTGATACCTACGGGGTGAGTATTTTTGTGGATTTGTTACATTCCTTAAAACCACTTATCACTAAATTGTGGCTAAGGGCAATATTGTTTAAACTTATTTAATGCCTTAGAACTTATTTATATATTCTATTACATGTGTCAGAAATGTATTAGTTTACCACTGGTTATAAAATTACTATTAAGGTTCCGAATCTCAAAAGTAAATATAGACCCTTCACTTCGTTGACCATCTGTTTGTATGTCTGTATGTTTAAGATCTTTTTTAGAAACGCATTTTAACTTATACAAATACTCTATCTGTGATGCTCCTCCCCCGCCGGACATGTGGGTGGGTGCACAGTTTGAGCACTGTTTCATGTTGAAAATGTAAATTACATATAAATCCCGAGCCGACGTCAGCTCCAGCCGTCAATTAATTTAGCGCGGATTACATTTTGCGTTTTCCCGATAAATTGAGCTCTGCGTGCGGCGGCCAAGAGTCGACTGACATGTTAGTATTTACTATTACTACATACACAGTATCTATAATTTTTTTTATAGCATAGGAGGCAAACGAGCAGTTAAGTCACCTGATGTAAAGTGAACACCAACGCCCACAGACATCCGTTACACCAGAGGTCTAACAGATGCGTTGCCGACCTTTGAGGAAAGAATATGAATAAAATATATTTTATTATTTAAATATTTGAATATCCTTTAAGAAAGTGGATTCGAAACACAATTAGCTGTTAGAAGTCGTTAAACTCTTTGGGTGTAAACGATCGTATGTATTTTTTCGGAAAAATTTAAATCGATGTTTGTTTAAAAAATATTAAAAATAAGATAATAAAATTGAAAACACAATCTTGGATTGACTTTTAGATCCTTATTTTAAAAAATGGCTAGTGGACAAAAATAACCCCGTATAAGAAAATATATAAAGTAAACTTAAGGTTTAAACTTTAACTTAAAGTTTCAATCATAAATGAGAATAATTTCTTACACTGGTCTTCCGTTGTTACATAACCTGTCTGTCATCATGTCTCATACTTTTAGAAGGACCCGACAGTAGAGCTATAATATATAAAATACAAGTTGCGCCCGAGGTTTTACCCACGTTATATCTATTCCAAGAGAACTATAAATCTGTGCGAAATTTAATCCAAATCCGTACCTACTGTACGGATATGTTAGCGAAAAAGAATAACAGACATACATGCAAATTCACACACTTATAATGTAAGTGCGATGATGTATTACAACCCCACTTGCCTTCATCTATATCTATTCCCTACACGCCCTCCGCCGTAATATCAGAGAGGCGCGTTCTCCGTAACTCGAAGAGACGTCGGCTCCCGTATATTTCAGGTCAATTTATCTCAAGTTCCCTCTCGTTCGCTCGTAACGACATTGTTGACGCCGCACGGGGAGTAAATCGTCCGCAAACACACATAATTCGATAATAAAGCGACAAATTGCAGAGGCAATGAGCCGTCGCCGCGGCCGCTTCGACCTGGTGGACAATTTTATTTCGCACCTTATTACATAATACGGTTTTTGTCACCCATTACTAAGTTCGGGACATTTGTTATGATAAAACTACTTTTTCGGTTTTATGGCGATTCTTTTTATTATTTTAAAGCTCTCCGTGAGCAAGCCCTCTAAATTATCTGTATCGTGTAACATCATAGTAGGGACAGTAGGTTTTTTAAGAAATTTTTGGGGGTTTATTAATTAGTTTTATTAATAAGTTTATTATTTATTATTAATATAATTAGTAGGGTAATATATAATATTATAGGTTTCTAAACGATTTATTACATGTGAATGTACATTTCTACCAAGCAACTGTAATTGTAAGGTACTTATTGTCGACTAAGATAGTGATTAAATTTTTTTTAATGGTATAGGAGGGCAAACCAGCAGTCGGAGCCATTTTCATGACTACCGACGCCCACAAACATCCGCATAGAGGCTATACAGAAGCGCTGCCCTCCTTTCTCCTCCCACCTCCGTGGGCCACCGGCTAAAATACAAGCATGCAATGTTGCACTACCTCTTACCAATTTTGCTTCATAACAGCTTTAACTTTAACTTCTCATTACATATGTATCTATATGGTAAGGACAACGCTATAGAATATTGCAGAATCATTAAGTGGAAATAAAAAACTGTAACTCCGCCGTGACAGCGCACCGCTGCCGTGACCAGGATTCGAACCTGGGTTACTACGGCCACAACGTAGGGTCCTAACCACTAGACGATCACGGCTGTCGGAGACTTGTGGTCGGAGGCGAAATACTCCAAGTGATACCGCGAGTAGCGAGCCACTTTCACCGAGCTGCAGCTGTGCAAGCGCTGACGAAATTGAACCAGATACAAAAAGTGTACCAAGTGTAGAGTTAGGCTCGACACTCACTAGGTGACTAAGTTATTTAATATACAAGGTTGATACGAGCGAGAGGCATTAAATTTAACCACATATACTATAAGTGCCTATTGTTAATCCGAGACTATTAAAAAAAAGTTTACGACAAGTATACGAAAATACTTTTTTCAAACAAGTTAAATAGCGAAAAAATAAGGAAAACTTGTAAACACTCTTTATACGCGCCGCCGCGGCCGCTCGGTAAGGTCGCTAAGCCTCGAACGGGGTGAATGACCCCGGCGGACTATAGGCGGTCGGGCGCTCGAACAGCTGATGGTACAGAGTGTACGAAGTGAGAAAAAACTTTAAAAAAATCCTGTGGCTAAACTATTGCTCCTATTGATCTGATGTTTGTTGTGTAGCCTGGAAATAATACACTTCATATGTGGTTTAATTTAATGCCTCTCGCTCGTATCCACCCTGTATATGGAGACTCCAAAAAAGTTGATAAAATTTTAAGTTAATTAAGTCTATAATATTTTGTAAAAGAAATTTATCAATGTTAAGATATTAATAATCATTAAATTTCGTGGGCTCAATATCTTTCCAAGGCTCCAAAAAAAATATATCATATAATGTGAGTGACATTAAAATACTACTAAATTATTGGTGACGGAGTAGGCCATTGGTCACGTCTTGGCAAAAATTCACAATATGAACTAATACAACGCTATAATAATTTATAGCACTGATTCGACAGTATTAAAAAAACCAGCCAAGTGCGAGTCGGACTCGCGCACCAAGGGGCCCTTACCATCATAGGCCGTTGCCTAGCGCGGATTTCGAACCACGTTTAGAGCATATTTTCATTTTGTGTTTTTTAGGTATTTATTTTTATAATTAATATTCACGTTTATCTCTTTATTAAGATTGAGTAGAAATTGCTTAAAACTTACGTTTGTTCTACGGGATTGTACTAAAAAGTCAGGTACTATCAAATTACCCATGCTTAGAGCATCAAACAAATGGTAAGTCTATATTGATATCTATGTCTAATAGTTCAACCTACTACAACCAGTTACTAGTTCTAAAACCGGGTGAAATTCGAGTCATACTCTCGACCTATGTTTCCGTACCAGCGGGAGGTACGCATGACAGAATTACTTACTTTATTAACTTTAGGGATAAAATAAACGTTGCAAGTAAATACTTTCTTCTATCCTTTTTTCCAATGCACACCACACGCGCCTGCCGAATTTGGGAGCAATGCAGCAAATACATTGTACTATTTTTTAACTCCCAACATAGTTTTATACATAGTGTAGTTTCCAACATAGTGTAGTCCAACATAGACCAACATAGGACATATAGACTACTACTTAGAGCTTATAGACCTAAGCACGGTAAAATATAATATATTATGTCGTTTTAACTGTGACCAATTTGAACGTGATGGGGTTAGTTTTGTGGGTAGACATTATTTTATTGAGTTCAGTTGAGTGAGGAGTTGCCTTAATATTTTCATCAACCGTATATAATTCGATAGCGACTACTGGTGTTAGGTAACAATTTCAATGCGACGATAAAATTTGTACTCTGGCTATCTGCTCCGATAGCCGTGATCGTCTAGTGGTTAGGACCCTACGTTGTGGCCGTAGTAACCCAGGTTCGAATCCTGGTCACGGCAGCGGTGCGCTGTCACGGCGGAGTTCTACTTTTTTAATTCCAAATTAAAATATTACAAAATTATGGATGTGTGTAGCGTATTGTCTTACAGAAATTCATATTATGATAGTAATACTAAGTCGAAAATTTAAAAAAAAAACAATAAAAAACGTGTGTGCTTTAGACACGACTGAAGTAAACTTAACAAATTCATTACCGTAGTTACAATGACATAACATGTCATATGATATTTATTTTTTACATACAAAAAAGTTTCGCTAAAATAGAATTTGAATTTGGAATATTAATGACCACTTCCATCGACCTCGCCCGATGTGTGACTTTTGTAACGCTCTCGACAGCTTACCCCCCTGTCAAGCGCGCGTATAGAAGTTTTTTGAACAACACAACGTTAAAAGTAAGTAACTTTTAACGTTGTGTTGTTCAAAAAAATTGTTACCTCTTACAGTTTGAATAACATATCGTTCTATTCGTATAATTAACCCCGACATAATCATGTGCTTACAATTACATGCGTAGACATTTTTTTTATTTGAAAATGTAATTAATTCTTATCGAATACTGTATACTGAAGTAATTTATACTTAGTACATTAGTTCGGTCAACCCGATGGATAGTAACGGAATACTGTGGGCTCCCGTTAATGATGTATATCTGTTCTGTGTTATATCTAGTACCTAGTGGACGAGTATGTCTAGCAGTGGACTGTTATGTCAAGTTAGTGGCCTGATACCGATACTGCTGATGATAATCAACAATTCGCACGTGTCTTCCTCAGGTTTACGAGTTGAAAAAAAAGTTTTATCAGCAATTTTTTAACAATAGACCCAAGGATGCTGAGCCCATCATTACAACAATTGTTAGTAAAGTATCATTTTATATAACAACATGAAATGTATTGTTCTTTACATTTTCAACTCTATCGTAAAGCAGTAAATGCTTTATTTCCTTGTAAATTGTAGCTTCTGAGGGAATAATCGTTTGACTCAATAAAGAGATCCGATAAAATATATCTAAGCATTATGGGGTCGTAACATTTTATAGTTTTGATGACATTTATTACGCAATATAATATACAATCGTTGAAATGTCCTAGTTTTATAAGGGGTATCATTTAGAAATGCGTAGCTACTTTATATTATAAGTCAAAGTAGCTAAGTAGTGTTGAAAAATAACAAAAAGTTTCACTATTTTCACCTAAGACCTTAATCGGTCTTATGTATTTTATTTTATTGTTGTTTGTGGACTACTGGAAACTCACAGACCACACAAAACTCGTCAGCATAGCTGTCACTTGACGAGGTATCACATGATCCAGAGGTCTCCTCATATGGCCATAGATTTAGAATTGTTCTCACCACATGATTCTAAATTCTAAATCTATGGATATCTATCTATATAGAGTGTCTAAAATAATTAAAAGGTATAGACATCAGTAGTCAATATATCAACGTCATAAAAATTACAGACATGATAGAAATTATAGACATCCAATTAATTTGATGGTCCTTACATCACACAATACATTAGTTGGACGTCAATCTCATGCGATTTATTTTACATGATATACGAGTATTCACCGCGCCATTGGTCGACAACAAAGTCGGAAGCTCGTCATCACAAAGTACCGCGTACATAACAAATTATGTTAGGACGTGAATCTGAACTGCGAATGACAAGTGCGAGTATCTGACTCAGCACGTAATACCAGCTCGTACAGTCGTATGCTTGTGGTATTTTATAGCCTCCATAAGCTATAACAAATTACGCGGCGGGACATACAAATAGTTACAACACTTCTGGGACAATATTCAAACATATCACACAGTTACATATCATTTAATTGTTCATCACATCACATTCTAAAGTTGGTGCTGTGAGTCTTAGTTTATTTTGTATATTGCGATGCGGATGCGTTCACCGTCCTTCTTCCTATTCCACCACGAGCCACTAGATTATCGCAAACCGCAAGAGATGCTGTGGCACGGTTGTCGCTTCATGCCTGTTATTATGTTGATAGTCTTATGAGACATAGTTTGAAGTACATTTATATGTCCATATCTCAGAATCATTTTTCTTCAATCAATTTTGGCAACGAGACATTTCGCTTATTGATATAAATATGCAAGATAATCGTGATAAGATATTTGTAACTTAGTCAAGTCCAATATTGATGGCGGAGGCAATCTGCCGTGACGACGTCACGCTGGATTTGACAACAATGATTCAGCTTAATTACCACACGCCTGTCTGTAGAGTGTGTGTGTGTGTGTGTGTGTGTGTGTGTGTAAACGGCTGAACCGATTGGTTTGAAATTTTATATGGGTTGTAATTGGTTGTTAAAACGAAATAATAAAATTTCTAGAATCGCAACCTATTGATTTGAGAATGTGATGAAAGTTGTTCTGCATGGACCCGTCAAGGTTTCTGAGTTATTACGACCAAGTTTCAACAGACGGCGCTGTCATTCCAATGAATTTTAAATATTGCTGTGATAGTGTATGCTGATTTATATGTTGGTGACGCAACGCACGCAGGATACAGCTAGTAATTAATAAAGAACGTTAATCCACCTCGCTGCAGCCTCGGTGATTATAATCAAAGGGAACAGGGACCCGCGGGAGCTGGCGGGGGACACACTGTACAGCTGAACTACAATATTTTATTTTAATTAATTTTTTGTGGGCGCGAGTGATCCGTATTCCGTGCGACGGTGACGGCAGTATATTTATTACATGAGTATTTAGTTCGGAGTAAACTGTTATCCCACTTCTGGGTTTTTATAGTATAAAGCGACAAATGAACAAACATGCAGTACTTTCCTGACTACTGATGCATTGTCCCCTTTTCTTCTCCTGTGGGTATTCGGACAGAACTCGGTTTCGGCTGCTATGTAGCATGACAGTACCAGAAACTCTGACGATTCTTTCATGGCACTACCACTTAGTCTGATTATTCCTTCAATCATACTGCATATCGGTGTAATACCATAAATACCAGGCTAGCATATACACTATTTACAGTTATCCCGGATTTAGAAAGAACTAGACTTAAATTAAAACAAAACCTAATTTTACTGTTAATGCTACTAATATTATGAATGTAAAAATTTGATATGTAAAATTCCACTTTCAATCAAAGTAACTGAAAGGATTTACTTGCAATAACAAACAAATATAAATTACAATCCGTAACAACATAATAATTACTTTCTTCTGAAATAATAAATGTATTTCTTGGTACATGCTTTATACAATTAAACCGTAGACGCATTTTGGTAATAAAAACTTTACTACCTTATTATTACGCGTATGGTAAAAAAAAACTTAACACTGTCAAATATCAATAGCCGGATACACACCGGACGATCCAAAATGGATCGACGATCCCGCGATCCGCGATCCAAGATCGTGAT
>LUGF01048839.1:89313-106496 GCA_001625245.1 Calycopis cecrops | reverse complement strand
CGGTGGACAGAATAACCTTGTACTTAAAACGTCGATGTATATAATCACCTGCGTAATAAACATTTTTAAAATTGCTAGGCGGTCAACAAAACAATAATTCCATCTCTTGATTGTGTTTAATAATTCCTGAATTTCCCATTAATGTTCCTTACATAAAATTATCGCACAATAAGCTTTGAAGTAACACATGGGAACTAAGCGTAAACGGTAAAACTCCTGTAATAAAAACATCTGCACAAAAAAATCTTGCGGTGTCTTACTTAGTCATCGGATCTGTATAACCTCTGTCTCCATAGGCATTGGTAGTCATGAACATGACTCAGACGCTAAAGAAAATATATTCAAAAAAGATTGATATATTTTATGTTTGCAATACCCATTCCTAAGGTCCTATTTCTATAATCGTAACAGAACGGCGCCGTACATCAAACGCGCGTTAGCACGGAACCATTACACTTTGTTGTCCCCCATGAGTTCCCTCTTACATATTCACCCCGAACGTTCAAAGATTGAGCCGTCAAATTGAAAATGGTTTCTGTGTCCAAAACTGTATTCTTACAACGTTCTAGACGAATCATGTTCTATACGTCACGATTTTAAATCACAGCTTACATCGAAATAATTAAATTTAAATATATTAATATCAAATTTATTTCTCAATGTAATGTTACTTGTAATAATTATTATATTATTTGTAACATTATAATATCACAATAGTCTATTTATTATTTCTTTAATGATAATTAAATAACTATAGGTTCGTTAAATGATTATCAGTAAAGAAATACTTCGTACTATCTATACTAACTATCTAACTCAAATATCTTGAAATATTTTATTTTTGTATTAAAATATCACAAATATGTTTTTATTTCATAAGTGCGCCCACTTTATAAAACATTTGGGCATTTTTGTTTTCAAAATGTATATATAATTACGTAATACTAAATCACGTCTACACCATCACGGGAAAGAATGTCATTAATTTTTGAACGTCTCTCGGCCTGGCGGGGAGGTGTTTACCTTGAAAGTATTGCGAAGATCGAACTTAATCCCAGCGGATGGAGCTGCGCCGGCTACGATAGATACTGAAAATTGCATAAAATCCATCAACACAACCTGTTTATATTTTGGTATATTAGCTATAGAGAGATACTTCGGTGCTAAGAATCTTTGTCAGTCGAGTGAAGGTATGGAAAACTAACATTATCTTGACATATGTATGTATTGAGTTTATTGTGTTTCGCAAAGTGAAACGAATTGAATTGAATTGAATTAATATTACTAACGTATTATTACGTTATGAATTAGTTCAAAGACGTAGGTTGGTATTTGACTGCAAGAGACATCTCTATGTAGATAAACATTGTATTATATTTACTTGTAGTGTATTTACGAGAATTTTTAAGTGGCTTTGGAAACACTATTGGCGAATTTAGGGTGACTTTGTAGTTTAACCTACGGCTGTGAATATATAAAACACCTACAACATTTCAATACAAACACAGCAAGCTATACTCGCCCCGTAACACCCTTTGACACTTTCCAAATAAAAAGAGAAGGCAAAGCCGTCAAACCTATATTTAGGAAAAACGTGATCTCTCCGTCCCTGCGACAAAACGTACCGTGTTCAGTGGCACTATAGTTCTAAATTAATTCCGATATTATTTTTGAAGTGAATTTCATTTTAGTAGCGTTAGAGAGGAGGATATTTGGATAAGTAGTTCTCGCTTTACCCCCGAAGGTGCTGCAACCTTGTCGTGGCGGAGGGACTTGCGTGCTTCTATAATCTCCAAGGCTATGCCGGACAGGGCTACCCATACCGGACAGGCTTGGGGGAGAGGCCAGACTAAGACCAGCTCTGCTGGAGAGATGGGTGGACCCTCAGAATCAGCAGATGGCGGCGTGGATTAGGATGACCGGCGTGATGAGCTCCTTTGGAGTATAGAGACCAGGTGTCAGAATGTGAACCTGACCCTATTGGACGGGTCCGACGTTATAGTAGGGAATATTGAGGCAGCCGGACAGTCCGCATAGAGGAGAAGTCTGGCCTATTCATCGAGGCTAGACAAAAAAAAGTATCTGTCGCTTACACGACACTGGCGTGAAGTGTAAGCTGGTGGCCCATGGAGGGGGAGGAAGGAAGGCAACGCATCTGTAATCCTATGCGGATGTCTATGAGCGCCGTTAGTCATGAAAATAGCTCCGACTGCTCGCGTGCCGCCTTATACTATAAAAAAGATGTCTAATTAAAGCCGTTACTGCACAAGGCTATTTACAACTAAACATCATTACACTGACAGTACAGAAAGTACATTACTGGTATTTTGATAAGCCCCCGCCCACTCGACAGAGGGATATCAATCACTTTTATTTCGGACACAGTTACGGCTCGTAAACGTTGTTACGGATATTAGGTGAAATTAACAACACTTTATAATACTTCTGACGTGAAATATGTGTTTATGGAACCGTTTATAAAAAGCATTTTATCATATATCGATTCTAGAAGCCGTAAGTTGTGTGAAAAATGTATTTTGTTTTATATGTTTAACTGACAACATATATGTGTTTGTGTTCATTTTTTGGACCACCAAATAATAATTACTAGATTGTAATATTTTTTTTACTATACGAACTCAAATTTTTGTTCTAAGACAGGACAGATGTCGGGCTTGTGACCCGTTCTGTTTAATAAGAGAAATGGTCGTAAGTGATTGAAAACAATAAACAATAGTATTATTATTAATATTATATTATTACTAAAACAAAAGATGAAATTACAAAATATTTAGTAACCAATATACAGACTATAGGAAGTCTTATTTAAATACATAATATGGTAATTATAATTTTTTATATATTAAAAATTATATATTAAGATACTTTTATACTCTTCTGGTTCCTTTAACACCATCTGGCCATGGGACCCTAAAGTAATGAAATAAAACCTTTTTCTGAGCAATCAATGTTTATATTTTAGTAGCAATTTAGCAATATTGTTTTTGCCTTAGGGCTCGCAGAACTTCATGTTCTCCAGGGAAATCAGGACAACAATTACATTTCAAATTCTATATTCAATAACAATCAAAACTCTTAATTGGAATATGCTTTATGTTGATTTATGTCATTTGCTGATTGTTTTTGTAATACTTGATTTATTAAATATCTATATTTACTTAAACATAGTATTTTTATTTACAACCTATAACCTAAAAATGAAAGTTTAGAAAAGTAACACAGATGGAAAGTGAGATAAAAAAAGGACAGTAAAAATCGTATATAATATGTAGTTTTTCTTCTTTTAAACGGTCGTATTTTCGTTCCAAATCACAATTATTAAATATCAGAACACATATAATTCATGCAGTACAACATTTTTTCAATATAACAGGTTGTTTTCAATTGAAACTTAACCAAAGAGTAATTCTAAACACCAAAGAAACAAAATAAGCAAATTAAATAATTGTAGCGTTATTCAAAATGAATAACAACTTATGTTTACGATTAACCCAAAAGTCATTTTTGATTTTATTATGAATATTCAAAGCCCGCTCCCCCGGGGTCCTCTCGAGCATGAGAGACGTAAGGCTGGTGAGTTTGCGAACAATATGATGTTATCGCGGCATTTAAGCGGTCCTAATAAGATTTACCTCAATATTAATTCGCATCGAGGCGTCCATTATTAAGAGGTATTATCTAAACAGACGGTTGAAGCCTTTCGAAACACAGGACTGAGCCAAGATTATAAACATCCTTATATAATAACTGTGAATGTGAGTCTGTTACGCTTTCAAGCCCAAACTACTCAACCGATCATCATCCAATACACATATTTCTAGATGTATTAGAAATGACATAAAAAGGTTACTTTTTGTTATAAAAATATTTTTTAGAAGGGTCAAAAAATATTGTGGCAGATATTGGAATTCTATTGCAGTTCCATTTGATCTTTAGTTCATTAATATTTATTTGAAAAAAATTAGAAGGGTCAAAAATATTATGGCAGATGTTTAAATTATTGCAGTTCTATTTGAATGTGTAATGAACATTTCATTGAAATTTATCGAAGGGATGCAACGCGAGGGAAACCGCGGAAAAAATCTAGTCCGATATAAATACTTATTTGTGCGACGTTATTTTGTAAAGAATAACCCGGCACGATTGTGCTCAACCTTTGGACCCATAAAAAGGAAAATGATTAATTATTTTTCTGCCCTCTTCAAAACACCGTCTTATTCTTCTAAGTACATCCGTTATTTTCCGGCTCGATGACTACAAGAGGGTGGAATCCGAGTACAAATTAATAATAAATTGCGAATTGAATGTTTTTGTAGTTACGAAATTTTTTAGAGACCCAAAGTGTTACTAATAATAAAGGCCTAACAATAACAGTGCTAATTTTATCAGTAGCAGAAATATTTGCGATAATGAATTAACGAAGCGCTCGCAACGTGGTTTGTTTACGAGTTTTTAAAGTTTAAGTTGAAGGGGAAAACGAGCATTTTGAACCTTTTTTATGACTGCCGCCGCCAATAGACATCCGCATAGTGGTTATGCAGATGCCTTGCCTTCCTTTTTCCTTCTCATGGGCTTCCGGCTACTTTCACACCCATAGACTATAGAAGTAAATCAATCAAACAAACACGCTTATAATCTTTACACGCTTTTCTTAAGTTGACACAATACGGTAAATGTAACTTAGAAAAGAGATAAAATTGTAATAACCTTAATAATATCTGTGGACACACCACGTTAGTCTAGACCCGTGCTAAGTACCGTAAACACTTGTGTTACGAGTACTAGACAACGGAAATATATTTTATCTCTATATATAATTATTGTGTCACAATGTTAGTTACCATACTCCTTCGAAACTTATGTTGTGTTGACTCACATGAAATTTTATATGCATATCAGGTAAGTCTGAGCATCGGCCAACTTCTATTTTTCATCTCGATATTTCCACCGTGAAATCGCGGAGCGCAGCAAGTATGTTTTATAAATTTGAGAAATTTCATGTATTTAAGATTTATGTTATAGATAAATATAATACATAGATAAACATCCATAACCTGGACGGGAATCGAACCCGTAATGAGCCGTCTGCTACGACGCGTAAATACAGTGAGCCGCTTCAGCCGGATCAGCTCAGCGTCCCAACAGGGCCACTAAAAGCGATTCGTCGTAAACAAGAATTAACGCCGTGCTTTGACCACTGCACTCTCCTTTATGGTGAGATGATAAAAGCCGTGTAGAGCTCCATGCGCTGCCCGATATCCTATAGAATATGTGAAATGTGTGTGTGTATTAGAGTATATCAGATGTAAAGTAAAAATATCGTCCTAGCAGAATTTCGGCTATGCGGCCGTCTCTACAGAGATATATTGTACACATTATAGTGCACAAGTGTGCGTGCAGACAAGTGCACTTTCTATTGCTTTATTTTCATGTTCCGATGGGTTGGTAGCCCGATATGACCGGAGAGAAATCAGGCGCAGGAGCGACGGCTTAACGTGCTCTCCGAGCCACGGGGGTGTAGCACCGACAACTTTCTAACTCCGACTGTTATGAGTAATTCGATCCGGGATTCGAATTCGGGACCTCGCGTCTGTGGTCGAACATGCTTACCTAGGACCATAAGGCAGTCGAGATATCAGATAACACAGGACGGAATGTACTCCTAGACTGTACTGGATAAATAGTAAGTAAGTAAGTATAGTTATTTTTATAGTATAAGAGGCATACAAGCAATTGGAATCAAATGGTGAGTCAAGTCACCAAGTCAAGTGGTTTGAGATGTGGTGACGTGGGGCTATTCACAAACCGCACGAAACGTCATCACTTTTAAGACGTCATCACGTGAGCGAGAAGTACCTGTATGGTCGTACCAGCCCGATTCTTCTACTATGCAACAATGACACTATCTCTTACTACTCTCTTTCTCCGCATTATTGGGCTTCATCTGTCTACTGCCGAACGAAAATCCTAAAATAAAAGCCACTTTCTTCAGTTTTACTCACAGCGGAAAACAGAGCCAAATGGAAGAAGCATCTCTGAGAGTTTAGATGCTAAAAAAAACATCAGAAAGACCAACCAGCAAATAATCAGCTGCTGCACGGAGAATATTATTTTTCTGGTCGATTGGTCGAAGAGCCTTGCCCATTGATTCACCAATCAGCCTTTCTACACTTTGCCAGTCCTATTCCTAATATACAAATTCACATAAATCTACGGTTTCGTTTTGAATGAAGATAGTTGTATACCTACCATATTTCTCACGTTCACAGTAGTAATGTTCAAACATAATTAACATGCAGATCGCTTATCATCCTCCAGACTAGGTACTAAGATTAAAATGAGGGAAATCCCTACGAACGCTCAAATTCTTGGAGCGCGGTGGCGAACCGTCTTTACCCGTCGGGCGGTAATAAAAACGGCTTAAATAGGATTTTAACCACGAGTTTCCTGCCTTAATTAAATTGGATTTGTGAGTGAAAGAAATATACGTGAAAAATTCGTGTCGATTATTTCGCTAATGCCGAGCGTTAAATGAGTATAACGAGATTTATTCGTACAAATAATAAGGTACTACTAGTATAGGTAGCTAGGGACACATTCGCGTTTATTTAGTAATTTCTAATCCTATTAAAACCCTAGTAATGTCCTCTAAGATATATTATTTCAGTTAAATGTTGTAAGTCGTAATTAATGTGTAATTGTTATAATTTTTTAACTAATTCCTCTTTATTTTTCTTGTTCAAATAGAGTTTTAAACACAACGCTCTTGTCTTATTAGGAAAACACTGATATATGCCGAGAGTTAAAAAAGTACAAGGAGATTTATTCGTACAAATAAGAATGTATTTTACGTACAAGGAGTGTTGTTTCGTAAGACGACGCAGGCCCCTGCAGGAAACAGCAGCCGGCGCTACGCTCGCTGCCAAAGGCAAGCTCAGACAAACGACAATATTATTGTAATTATTTACTTCGATTCGAATAAAATGGCTACCCGGCTATAAAGTTTTATCATACATGTGTTGTGTATTTTGCCTATTTCTATTTCATGTGTGTGTGTTTTTATGGTGTAATAGATTGTATGTGTAATATACTAGTACCCAGAATGTGTCGTGGTCTAGTGGTAAGTTTGGTCAACCGTAAATCGCGAGGGCCAGGATTCGATTGGTAAAGTTTGTGTTCTTAGGGTTTTCAATTAGCAATAACAGTTCTTAGTTTGGAAGTTGATGTGTTACACCCCTGTGGATCCGACAGCATATTAGGCCGTCGCTCCTGTCCGTGAATTCATTTCGATAGCGTCGCACACGCGTCCCATCAAAATATATCAAGTGTACTAGTGTATATGCACATAATTGTACTCTATAAAAAATAAGAGGTATTGGGCCGACCAAGGTGGTACCTCTAGCATACACTTATTAGGAGGGGAAAGGAGAGCAATTTTTTATTATAGAAAACGGGGGCAAACGAGCAGTCAGAGCCATTTTTATGACTACGCCCATAAACATCCGCATTCCGCGTAGACGTTCTACAGATGCGCTGCCCTTCTTTCTCCTCGCACCACCATGGGCCAACGGCTGCTTACACACCGCACGAAACACGACAGCACAGCTGTCACTTTACACCGGTTTCTGGCAAATGCATCTGTATAACCTCTATGCGGATGTCTATGGGCGACAGTAGTCGTAAAAGTGGCTCCGATTTTACGTTTGCCCCCTGATACTATATAAAAAAAGACACGGGCAGTTGGCAGATGTGGCTAGTCACAATGCAGATGGCCTTCTTCTTCTTTATGTAAGAGAGAGATCTAGCCGCAGGTGAATTTAGTCATGAGCCTAGGTATTGTTTTCTTTAAGTGTTTATTATGACTATTAATTACTAAGATGATATTTTAAAAGTGAAGTTCATGTTATTTGTGATCGAACACCTACACTACTCGATGAAAATGAGAATAGCAAGAAAAGTATATTACAATTGATAGCGATAGGATATAAAACCGAATACTTAATACGGAATCGAAAATTACGGGGGCAAAGCTACGGGGCGTAGCTAGTAATTTCTATAAAAAAATATAAAAGAAACAAAGATAGGTTATAAAAAAAGGCAAAAGAAAGGCAAAAGTTAGAATAATAAATTACAATAACCAAATGATGTATTAAAACTTATAAAACAAATCATTATGCTAAACTAATGAAAAACATTAATTCCTCTGAGTTTCAAAAGATAATCACTTTATCGTCACATCAAATTTACGCCAAAATTGATTGAATTACAGACAATTTGTCCATTGGCTTTAATGTTATTAACATCCGATTAATATTCTGGATGTCTTTTTAAAGCGTTCGCTAAATTCGGCCGGTTACGGCAATAAAATCTCCGTCCCTTATCCGTCACTCAGCCCTTAGAGATTTCTTCTAGGGGAATAATTTACGTTGATCGCCTAGGAGGGGAGCGTAACTGCCTCAATGAAACTTTAAGCTTTCATTCAGGACAGTGCGTTTCGCGGTGTCCCAACTTTAAGTTATAAATTTCAATAAAGGAATGGGAGAATCTCAGACCTAATTACAGAACTTCAATTCGTAATTAAGTAGCCGTCGTTGCTTGAGACGTCTTTAGATGTTCGCGTTATGTACCGTGAGTAACTGTTACTATATACATTGTATTTACTTTTTTTAAAGTGACCTAATTATTACTTTTATGTTTGCGGCTTTGCTCGCGGCCGTGTTTTTTTATTAAAAATATCCTATGTAATGTGTATATATGTTGGAAAGGTGTAATACCTCGAAGAATTGGTTTTGAATTTATATACAACGATTTTATGATGATTAGTTGAGTAGTTTTGGCATAACAGCCTAAAAACAAACTTACGTTCATGTTTATAATATAAGTATTAATGGTAATGTTATTAAGTACATAAGTATTTTTAGTTTCTTTTATATTTACTATAAGCATTTGTATTTTTATAAATAAATACAAGAACTGTTTGGATAAAATACTTTAAAGTGTTACCGAAAACTGATTAGCAATTATATGATAAGATTTTCATATATACTATGATTGCAACATAAACGATACTATTAACAGTTGTATTTCTTACTCGGCATCATCGTTTTTTCCCGACTGAAACATTTTTCCTGACTTCAATGAGTGATGGCGTGTGTTCGGTGTGTTCACGACCCTTTTAAATTTTACTAGCACTAGCGTTACGTTACTTTACGTGTCGATGAATGTGAATAAAGCCTTTGACGCCTTTTGCCGCATGCATTTCGAGCGAGACACTTCAATTTCAGTTTACACGCAATCGCCACCAAAGAGCGTGTGTAAATGTTTTATACTTTGGACATTAGCTTTTAATAGAATTGAAGCGTGTTCCTGAAATATTTCAGCAAGTGGAATTTGTTGAACCATGTTGTCAATTACCTGTGATTTTATTGATGTAAAGGCTAAAAAGCTTTTCAATCTATTTTAGTTTATTGCACTTGGGTAACACTAAATCTAAGGAACTGATTTTAGTATTGCTGTGTTCAGAATAGGAGACTTAAGCAATTCTGCTTTAGAAAGTAAATGCACAGATACATCATCGACATCACTTCTTGATGGAAATTTGTATTATCACTCATAAAATAAATATTTTTTTACAATTTCTATTGTTTATTTATTCAGTTTTACATTTAAGACCGGTTTCGATTTATCTCTTCCTATACAAGGTTAATAAAAGCGGGAGGCATTAAATGAAACCACATATTTAGTGTATGATTTCTAGATTACACATTTAAAATTAGATCAATCATAGCAATAGTTTAGCCACAGGATTTTTTTTAAGTTTTTTCTCACGTAGTACACGCTGTATCATTAGCTGATCGAGCGCCCAGGCGCACGTACTCTGCCAAGGTCATTCACCCCGTGCGAGATGTAGCCGCCCGGTACAAAGTATGATTACAATTTTTCACTATTTAACTTGTTTTGTGTTGCCGTAAACTTTTTTTAATAGTTTCGGATTTACTGTAGGCACTTATAGTATATGTGGTTTAATTTAATGCCTCTCGGTGTTATCAACCTTGTATATAGACATCCATCATTATCATCTACCGGAGGACGTTCACGGCTGGACATAGGCCTCCCCCGTAGAACACTACTGGTCACGGTCACGAACCCCTTGCATCCAGCGGCTCCCCGCCACCTTAACCAAGTCGTCAGTCACTGGGTTGGATATAATGCGAATTCGAAATCGGTAGTAAATGTGAAATTTATTCAATAAATAGTACAAATTGTATAAAATATTTTAAGTCTTAATCAAGTTTTTATTTTTATCTATACATTTAAGGAGTAACGGTGATACTAAGTTGGATCGTCACTGTACTTGTTACAAGTGAGCTTAGCTACTGGAATTTTTAACATAAAAGCTTAAAATAAATTGTTATGTTTATATTAATGCTTAAATTAACAGATAAATATACCATTATGGCGGTCGATGGCATCCTCTTTCACACCCATAATCTGTCTTCTCTACTGAACCCTGCAGTTTGGTGGAACCAAATTCCCGCGTATACCAAAAACATGGCCAGCTGAAGACGACGAACCGAATTTCGAGGATTCGTTGGAATTTTGAACAGAATAAAATATAAAGCGCAATACAAAACCTGTATCATCTAAACACGTTTAAGTAACAAATACTGGCACACCTTAGCCGGAGACCCAGGGGACCCTGGCCGGATGTTTGCCCTCAATTCGGAAAAGATCCGGCTAATCCCACCGCTCCCGCGTTGAACTTGTCTTCTTATATGTTGCCTTTTCCAATAGCCTTTATTGTTACGTATTTAATCGTAATATCCTCAAACATTTTAAAAATCTTTTCAATTTTTGTTTTGAATCCTTCAGTATGTTATATCTTTTGTATTGTCATGCAATTTTCATTGAATTCTGTCGTCAGGAGAGAGTTACTTTTAGCTATTATGACCCATTTTTAGCTTAACAAAGACAAGAAAGTTTCATATAATAATACTTCGAAGAAAAGATTGCACGTTACTTTAGTTATATACATGATATAAAATAATCCATTGTAATAAGCCATTTGGACTTTTTGGAGAAGGCATGGATGTAAAATAAAAGCGGACTAATATATAACTTTTCCAAACAAAAGAAAATCAACGAAATTCGGTCCAGCAACTACTACATCGATTTCAGCAAAAAGTTCTGCGTGGAAGTTTCTCACGCGATGCTCAAACAAATGAAAGCGAATTCGCGATTAACTATAAAGTGATTTAATTCTCTTTCATTAGCATTTTGCACACATTTTTATTAACATAGTTAATGAACATTTATCCCATTTCTTAAGTATAAGGGGGCAAACGAGAATTCAGAGCCATTTTCATGACTACCGACGCAGATACGTGGCCCTCCTTCCTCCTCCCAGCTCCATATGCCACCGGCTACTTACACAACGCACAAAACGCGACAGCACAACTGTCACTTACAGCTTTTTACGGCTTTTCAGCTTTTTATATCTGTTGTTTAGTTTTGTGATCTATCATGATCATAGCCCCGAACAAAGGAAAATTGGTGCTATTTTCACCATGAAGTTTATGTGTGGAATCACGTGGTCCCATGTAAATGTAAAAGGTCATCTATCAATTACAGGTCTTATTGTGACATCTAATTATCTAACATTAATACTAACAGTGGACGTGAACTTGCTAATGATAATGCAAGCAAAGTTATCAAAAATACACCGCCAGAAACGGCTAAGCCCCGAAAACAAAGGCCGGCTAAAATATTGCCATCATTTGCATATTATAGTTGTAAGGATATTTAGTCTAAAATTTAAAGGGGCCGTGGTAATGATCCGAGAGTGCATGCATAATTTACCAGCAAAGAGTCTGCTGTGTAACGTTATTAGTTCGTAATCTCGGCGCCGGCATCATTTGCTACGGTTTAAATAATAAAACACTTTATTTTTCCGGTGAGCAAGCCAACGGCAGCAGTGATTTCTGGAATTTTACAAGATTTGCGATCCATATTTTTGTGGTTGTATAGTATGTATACGTTTATGACTACACATTTGATCAAGCTAATTAGAATAGATAGCGATGGCAAACAGAATCCTGGACTGCGATTCCTACATGTAAACATGGACCCTTGGGGGTGGACGAGGAAGGAGGACAACACAACCAATAATCTCTATGCGTAGTGCATGCGGTAGTCATGTAAATGACTCGGATTACTCGTTTGCTTATAATACTCGTCGCTAATAACGAAAACGTTGCAAATTTGTTGTTTATTATTCATTAAATATTACAAAAAAAGAATAGAAAAATATGAATCACCATTAGAATGACGATAGGTTTAGTAACGTACCTACCTGTTGGTGATCAAGAGGCACTTTCCTGTGCGGTACCTCTTACTCATCATTAGCTTCTAATCTGATTAGTGGACATAAGTTACGCTCACAAAAACACCTCTCCGCCATCACAGATCAGTTACACCAAGGAGATCGTCATCCAGATCTAATAAAATTTTAATAATATTCACAAGATTTATAGTGTTATCATAATGGTAGGTTTCTAATTAATTTTGATTAAATTGCGTAATAAATTACGGAACCTATAACATTTTATCCTACATAATGGTGGCAGTCATTTTACGGCCGTTCTCGCGGAAACGCAATAAGAATACTCTCACACTGTGATTAAATTATCATTGCAAAGTTAGAAATTTGCAGTTATTTATTCGATGAAAATTTTATGGCTAAAAAGTATTATATTATGTTATCATTATTGCAGTGTACTAGCGTCTAGGACGTATCTGAAATAAAGACAAAGTTAACAATATATACTATTTTATAGACAACAAAAAAAAATAATCTCTTGATAGTATCATAAAATCAAATATATGATTACTCGTATTATATTAATTTAGAAACTACTAATCAGATTGTGATTAAACTTTGGTAGATTATTTTACGGGCACACGGGAGAGCCCAAACTTTTTTTACTTTATTTCAACGCATGCCGGATGCAGTCGTTCATACTGACGTAAGTATAGGTGACACTATTGGTACTGTTGCTGGTTATGGTGTCGATACGAAGCAAAAACTAATTGAAGGTGTGTGCCAAGATATTTTTCTTCAAGTTGACGAAGAATAAGAGTTTTATTTTTATTTTTTATTTATGGTATAGAGGAGCAAACGAGCAGTCGGAGCCATTTTCATGACTACCGACGCCCACATACATCAGCATAGAGACTACACAGATGCGCTGCCCTCCTTTCTCCACCCACCTCCATGGGCCACCGGCTACATACGCACGGCACGAAACGCGACAGCACAGCTGTCACTTTACGCCGGTCTTGTGTAAGCGAGAGGTACCTCCCCGGTCGTGCCGGCTCAATTCGGCTGCATGCAAGCATGCAGTGTGGCACTACCTCTTACTAACTTTGCAATAAGTGATCCTAGATTTTTTTTTTTTATGGTATAGGGGGGCAAACGAACAGTTGTAGCCATTTTGATGACTACCGACGCCCATAGACATCTGCATAAAGACTATACAGATGCGCTGCCCCCCCTTTCTCCTCCCACCTCCATGATCCACTCCTCCATGGGGATCTTAATATTATAGAAAATACTTGATCTGGATTATGATTGATCATAATTTTAATTGTAAAATAAACGTATCTTAATTGTATCATTTATTATTTCTAAAAACTTGAACATAGAAAATAAATAAAAATAAAAAGAACACAAAATTATAAGTATAAAGTTACAGCTTATTCCAAATAGATATCTCTGCCAGATGACTTAAAAGAGTAGAATTAGCAACAATCATTATAGATTTTTCTAATTATACCATTGATATCGCCTAACGTCCATTGCTTATATCATATGCACTGTGGCGATAAAGGGAATGATTAACCTAAGTAAACAGGCGCGTAATCACATAAACAGATTTCTCGAGGTGTGTCAACAGCGGCGGAGATGCGGCGGCCGTATTCACAGCCACGCATGGCAAATGTCGATCGCCTGCATGTGTACACACTGTCGGCAATTAGACTACCGTTTAGTTATAAATGGTTCAGCCTTTTAGTCTGCATTGTTAGAAACATTATCCATTGAATGCATGATTATATCTAATCCTATTAATATTATAAATGCGAAAGTTTGCATGTTTCTTTGTTTGTTTGTTACTCCTTCACATAAAAACTGCTGAACCGATTTTCATGATTCATGATCATTTGGCACACACATAGAGAATAACTTGGATTAACACATAAGATACCACGATATCAATATTTACGCGGGAGAAACCGCGGGGCGCAGCTAGTGTAAAATTAAATTTAAAAAAAATGTCTAATGTCTCTCTATCTAACCTCTTATCTCTACATAACCTTGAAGAGACTCAGTCTCTTTAAGTAATAGGTAGTGGCGTTGCTAGTCTAAGTCCTAAGCTAAGTCCCCCGACACGAACTGGAAGGCAACTCTCCCTTTCTTGATGTCGTCTGATGGTCACCGCACACTTATCAACTCGTAAAGGGAGCGGCCGCATCGCCTTCGTTTTTCGATGCGAGGCGATTACGTTCCGGTTCCCATTAGTGTGCGTTGCAGTATGGAGTTTCACACAAAGAATACTGAACCTGTCGAGGTGATACGGTTACGATCCCTTTCCAAGCTGATAAATGTGCAGTGACCATTGACAGTTGTGCTGTCGCGTTTCTTGATGAGTGCGAGTTTCCGGAGCGAATGAAGGAGAATAAAACGTCTGCATAAATTCTATGGTTATATTTTATGGTTAGTTGTAGTCACCAACTATTATGAGAGTGAGAGTATAGAGTATATATATATATATATATATATATATCAATATCTATATAGTATTCTAGTCGCGCCGGCCCATAAATATTGCCGACATTAAGTAATACGTTAGATAATATTGTTTTCGAACTGGTCGAAAAATTTAAATTAAGCAACGAAATACTCAAAGCTTTTTACCCTTAGAAAAGATTACCGTATATTTTTTAATTAGCTCACCTGATCCACTGTAACTCTTGGATAAGTCGGCGTTATGAAAAGCGTATTAAAGGGATCAATTCGATTAGAAAAATAAACGCTACGGAAAGGTAAAAAATACAGACAAATATTCTACTGATCATTTGATCATTTATGTTAAGATGAAAATGAACAATGAATGAATGAATGAACATATGAAAATGAAGAAAATGGGGTTTATAGCAAGCATTTAAGAATAGACATAATAAACTACAACTTTGTATCTACGACTTTTGAAATAACTCCAACAACAATACATGAATTTCAATGATTTTTCAATTTTTATCGTACTGTCGTGACATTTATAAGTCTATGTTCAAAATTGCAAATGTCGGCACGCCTTTAAACCAGCTCTCTGCTGAGTTTATAGCATTTAAGGAGATCAACTCATTAATACAACCTCATTTTTTATAAAATCAGTGTAACAAATTTTCAAAATTCGTAACAACATCTGTTACTAAGATTTTGCTGGTATAAAACAATGCTCTACATAAATAAAAAATATAAATTAAAAAAGAAATATGTACACTATAGTAAGTAGGCAATACACTGCGCCAATATTCTAGATATACGATAGAATTAAAACAAGGTAGGTTCGGTTGGCACTTTACCAATTACAGTCATTGCTAAGTTAGATACCCTAGGACGATTTACGCGCCTGCTGGATATGACTATATTAATGGTTCATTCAATTTTCTACTGGTCATTGGAAGACTTGAGGGCTAAAAGTTTGCATTACATTTGAGTATATAGGATGATATAGGTTATATCATATATTTATGTAAAGTTAGAATTTTCATGATGTAACATGGTGTAATAAAGAATCCGAAATGAGGGATGCCTCATTTCTGATTCTTTATGTATTTCCTATTTGCTTATTTAAAGAGGTGTGTACTATCAATAAAGTCATCAGATGGGCGTCCAGTCTACTGCGTCAGTAAATATGTAAGTGAAAAAATATGCAATAACTTTATGCATATTACATGCATATATGTTAAACATATAGGCATAATGAGGTCCAGGTTTGATGAAGGAGCAGGTAACCTAAGCAGAACTCGAACCTGCACGAGCCGGACGCGTTCGTATGCACAACACCTACAGACGGTCGTCACGTATAATAAAGAAGGTGCGATTCTCGTAAGAATTAAGAGCGATATTTTTATTCGTGTGACTCCAGCTGGGAATGTTCCTGTCGCCACTCAGATTGCGATCCGCGCGTCACGTGCAAGTGATAAATCGTAAGGCGCCATTACGTTGCTAACGAGACAACGTGTCATGCGGCAAACATTCTGACATAGCATTCGTTAAGGTGTCGACGCGCGGATTTGTGTACACTTTTTTCGTTGTTTTCATCCGATTTAGGCGGGGGTGATTTTTCAGCGCGGTTCAGTAGGCGCCGCGTCGTACGAATGTACCGATGACAATAAATATCGGGCGCGGTGGGCCGTGAAATCGAATAGGCTTCGTATGCGAGCTACAATCAGCAGTCGACGCATGACTGTGCGCGCCCCGCCGTAACTCGCCGGCTCCACCGGCCGTGCCGACTTATTTCCACTGTAACATGCTCGTATGAGCTAAACGTTCATGCTACTTGGCTGCCATTTTTATTCAGTATCTCTGTAACTGTATATTGCTATAAATGTGAATTAGGAAGTGTAGTAATTGTATAATGAGTAAAATGTATGTATTAGAGAAGGGCTAGTAAAACCACATGACTGAGAATCTAGTCGTTAGCTACATCGACTCGTCGCTAAGATACCTTGGCGATATTATTATAGGTAATACTATTTTTTTTTCTGGCCCTGTCACTGAGGCCAGCCTGTCGCCGGAGGGCCCTGTTGCTTTTAGATCCGGGGCCCTCCAATTAATGCGGCTGAAGGCACCGGCAGTGGTTTAGTCGGGAGGGGCGTACACTACACGCCGAGCCCGACACAGGCCCGGGAGTTACCCAGGCTCCCCGGCATCGTGCGTAAAGGCATTCCCCTGCGTCACCAAAAAAAAAGGTAATATTATTTCAGCTAAAATACCACTTAGATAAATGAGATGATTTGAATGATGATTTCACTCTATATCAGAGAAGCAACTAATCGATATAACCAATGGCAAGTTTCTTGGCATACACATACGCTAA
>LUGF01048839.1:43550-56957 GCA_001625245.1 Calycopis cecrops | reverse complement strand
GGACACGACGCTGTGCTTATTCGCTGCACCCGTATCTCTCTATACAGGTTGGCCTTGTGTCATACACATGTTATGAGAAACTTAATTGAAATACTAGACATTCATAAACAAATAACAGTTGTGTTGATGCTCTGTGACTTTATAATGACGCGTTATATTACTGTAGTGCGTAATGCATAAACGTGTATGTGTGTGTTTCTTTTGAGTCGGAGCCTTTTTCATAACTACCGACGCCCACAAACATCCTCATAGAGGTTATGTAGATGCGTCGCCCCCCTTTCTCCCCCCTCCGTCTCGATAGGCCACCGGCTACGTACACATCAAAAGTAACGCGACAGCACAGGTGTCACTTTACGCCGGTATCGTGTAAGCGAGAGGTACCTCCCCGGTCGCGCTGGCCCAATTCGACTGCATTCGCTATCTATCCGTCACTACGCTAATATCTTAGTTTAAGCAAAAAGTAGGTACATGTATACTAGCGGTAAAACCAATTCCAACTAGACCGTTAAAGGGTTTTTTGGACGAGGTAGTGCCGTACTGCATGTATGTCTGCAGCCGAATACGGCAGGCACGACCGGGGAGGCACCTCTTGTTTACACGTTATCGGTGCGACGTCACAGCTGTGCTTTCGCGTTTCGTACGGTGTATGATAATGAATACATTATTATAATGAATAGATTCTAATAAAAGCGACGAGGCGTCACATCGCGTCGGCATCTCTCGGTTGTAGCGATCCAATTTTATGGAGGAGTGGCAAAGCATTGTACTAAAATACTAAAAATGTTAAAATGCTAGTAGAATAAAATACTAGTAGTAGAAAATATAATTTAGTGGGAGAGTACATATTTTGGACATCTGTGGTACAGTTTAAGTAAGACGTAAGCCTCCTTTCTCAGCGCTCTATGTTGTATTATTTACTTGTAAATAAGGCACTTTACATAAATCGTATTTATTAAATCTTTCACGGTTTTATAACTCAATGTTAAAATTTAAATACCTAAAGGCATGTGATCACAGCGAATATTTTTTTTCCTAAATGTAACAATTTTCAATTTTGTGTGATTTTTGTAACGCTCTCGCCAGCTTAGAAGTTTTACTTCAATACTCGGAATTAGAAAATCTGTAAATAAATTCGTGGATGTAAAATTAATTAACCCGTATTATTGTCCCTTTATCAGTACATTGACTTTTGCAAATTAAAATAGCACCGAATTGTAAGTCTTTGTATTCTCTTTTGAATGCAAATATTCATAAGAATACGTTTTTTTAATCGCGTTTTCATATATATATATATATATATATACATATATATATATATTATTTTTTTTTAACTGTATTTTATATAATTTTTTTATAACTGGAATAACATAGCTACTGTATATCAAATGGTTTCACGTATGTATTTGTGTTAATAAACCGGTCAAGTACGATTGATTGCAATGGTGTTAGTACTTTTGGGGGAAGTATAATATTTTGCAAGCGTGGTATTGAAAAAAAGAAGGTTGGTAATTTATAGTTACATCATATATATTTTTATAGCATAAGGGGGCAAACGAGAAATCGGAGCCATTTTAATAGCTACCATCACCCATAGACATCCGCATAAAGGCTATAAAAATGCGTTGCTCTCCTTTCACCTCCTCCCACCATAGACCACCGGCTACTTACACAGCCGCCACTTTACGCTGGTTTTTTGTAAGCGTGAGGTACCTCCTCGGTCGTGCAGACGCAATTCGGCAACATGCATGCTTTCAGTGTGGCACTACCTCTTACTAATATTCTGTTGATTTTATAACCTATTCTTTTATCGCCGAAAAGTTATAAAATAACAAAATACAAAAAGTATTGCGGTTCTCAATGTTCTATTAGTAATAAAGGAAAAATTAGAAAAAACTGTAAATAGCAAATTACAATTTACTCCCAAAAAATCGGAACCGACATTTTTGATGAGGACACCACTACCACAGAGTAAACCTGAAACTGATGTGCCACTACTGCGAATAGAATAATTAAGAGAATTTTGCGCTTTTCCTTCTATACAACTTTAATCAAAATTGAGATAAGCGCATTATTGTAAAAATATGCATTGATTGTAATATTTGAAAAATATTAAAATATTTTTAAACTTATGATGAAAGATTTCAAAGGAATAAATAATATGTGAGCTCACATGGATTAGTTGGGGGTCAAACGATGTTGGCCATTCATGCACTGCGCTAGTTTTTAAAAGGGTTAATATCATCAAATATAAAAATATGGCAAGGGAAACGAAAAAAAATACGTTTTTTATAAAACTTCCTATTTCAATGCGAAAGTTTGTACGTATGATTGTTATTCTTTCATCCTTAACTACTAAATGGAACCAATTTTATGACGCCCACAGACATTCGCATATTCGCAACGTTGTCCTCTTTCCTCCTCTCCCCACCACGGCCCACCGGCTACCTACACCCCGCACGAAACGTGATAGCACAGCTGTCACTTTACGTCATAATCTTTTAAGCGAGAGGTACCTCTCATGTCGTACTGGCCCAATTTGCATGAATGCCTGCCGTGTGGCAATACTTTTTACTACTAATCTATCTATATATATAAAACTCAAAGGTGACAGCCATCTATCAACGCACAGCCCAAACCACTGGATGGATCGGGCTGAAATTTTGCATGCAGGTAGATGACGTAGGCATCCGCTAAGAAAGGATTTTTTAAAATTCATCCCCTAAGGGGGTGAAATAAGGTGTTGAAATTTATAACGGTTTTTTAGAAATTAAGCGCGGGTGAAACCGCGGGGCACAGCTAGTTTTGTATAAAATGCAAATAATACACTGCCAACTAATACCGGCGTTATGTGCAGTGTGCAGTCAGTGACCTTGGAGGGAGGAGGAGGAAGGAGGGCAACACATCTGTATAACCTCGAATGTCTATGGGCGTCGGGAGTCATGAAAATGGTCTCGATTTCTAGTTTGCCCCCTTATTAAAAAATTTAAAAATATTAATCTATTTATTAGATAATAGGCAAAAGCCACATCAATGTATATAAAGGGCTTTTAAACTTATGAATATCGATTAAAATGTTTAGTGTCTGACTAAGTTTAGCGAGCAGTTTAAAATATATGCAGAATGCAACATGAAAATGCTATCGGGGATATCATTTAACATTTCATTTCGAAGATTCTTATTTCGTACTGCAGAAAATAGAACGTATGTAAAATACTTTGTCAGTTCCATTATATTTATCTGTGGTCAAAGGAGGTTTAAACTAAAAGGTGTGAAAAACACGGATTCGAAAAATGTTGTGAACTTTTAGAGTTTCGGTGGATATGAAATCTAAAGGCTACTTTGAGATACAAAGTAGACATTGACTGCATTTTGTTACGCTTTTGATGTAGGTACATTGAAATAGAGAAGATTTCATTTTTTTTATATTTTTTGTTAGTCGCATGAGTCTAGACGGTGTGTCTTTTAGGGTTCTGTACCCAAAGGGTAAAGACGGGACCCTATTACTAAGGCTCCGATGTCCGTCCGTCCATCTGTCACCAGGATGTATCTCATGAACTATGATAGTTATACAGTTGAAAATTTCACAGATGGTGTATTTCTGTTGCCGCTATAACAACAAATACTAAAAAATTAAATAATATGATTATTTAAGGGTGCCCCCTCACAATAAACGTGCTTTTTTTGCTCGTTTTTGCTCGATGTTGACAACGGCAACAGGTAGACACTAGAAATATTCACAGAATATTAAGTTATATATTGTCTTTAAAAAACATTAATTAAATTAAACTACAACAAATATTTAAGGGGGGCCCATACAACAAACGTGATTTTTTCGAATTTTTTCGTCTTATTATACAGTGTAGTAGTAGTGTAAGTAGATAATGGTACGGAACCCTTCGTGCGCGAGTCCCACCCGCACTTGGCCGGTTTTTTATATTTAATAAGGGGGCAAATAAGCAATTGAAGATTTTTCAGAGCGGCCTACGCCCCTAGATATTATTCGCACAATTTTGACGCACATGCTCATCCCTCCTTTCTACCTCCCCTCTTGTACCTCCGTTTAGCCTTTAACCGCACGAAACGAGACAGCATAGCTGTCATTTTAAGGTAGTATAATGCGAGCAAGAGGTCGCATTATACTACCTTAAGGCCCCCGTCGTGCCGGACTAATTCCTTGGAATTGCAGTATGGCACTTACTGTTAGTTACATTTTGTTTTATGGTTTAAGGATTTATTCACTCATTTCACACCGCACGAAACGTGTGAAATGAGTGAATACGTGAATGAAATGGCGTCATTCTTGTCGGTTCTCAATCCTTCAGGCACATCCGCACGCGTTGCTTGTCTATATTAATTTGGCACGTCCGTCTCAGCGGATACCACTCGCCATACCTTCAAGTGGTACATGAACCAGACGCTCATTGGTCTCAGACCGTGGCGTGTTGTTACATACAGTTGAAGTTTAGGGTTAACCATGGAGTGGAGAGATATGAATGACAGGACGACCATTGGTCGCTTGTGACAGCTCCTATCGTCGTGAATGTTCTAAACTTCCACACTGTAGTGTGAACATATAACACGTGTTTCCACTTAGTATAAATAACAATTTAGTCCTGCATCATTTTCATTAAATATTTTTAAACTCCCTAAACACAACTTCTGTGAATGTATAAACGTAGTTTTTATATATCTTTGTTCTGTATTCGTATATGTATTCATCATGATAGTACTTTATTACTTCCAGGAACCTTTTTCTAATAAAAACACCAGCACGGTAAAAAAAAATGAGCAAAAGCAAAGGCCCTATCTATGATAGGGGGACATTTAAAAAAGAAAATATATTTTAATTACTTACTCATATTTCCGGTCTCATCACTAAAACGACAAATTCAATTAAATAAATCTTGATTTATTTATTGAATTTCCTTGCCTTGGCAACGAAATTGAATTACAATGAAATTAAATTAACCTTAAAATTATTTAGAGGCTTAGGCTTAGGCTTTAGGTTTTCGTAATGTATATTTATTGTACAATACGCTGAATACCGAATACAATAATTTGGTTAACTCAGTTAGCCCGACCACCGCTAATTAAATTTAGACGATACGCTTTTGCCGTGTCCGTGCATTTACAGCGTTAGATACATTTCAGTGTCGTGCCCGTCGTGTACCTATCGGACAAATTGACAGGGCGATAATTATCCATTTCTGGATGAATTTTGGATGCCTTAGTAGAAGCTAGTCTGCTAATATACAGGTTTATTTCAAAAGCATCAGTGACCTCTCCAATATAGCTAGCGTCTTTAACATTTGTTCGACACCTTTTCATAATTCGCTATTTTATTTTTTCATACAAAAATAAATATGAATTAAATTTTTCGTCTGAGCGTTATAAGTGCATTGCCTACCTATGCAAGATAGGGTCAATAAACGCGTGCACAGCTGTCGTGGCGGCAGGTCACACGGGACTTACAAACACTATCACAGTACATTAAAAACTTAAAAATTATTTAAAATTAATTTATTGAGTTTTGTCAAAATTTCTAGTACAAATTGCAAACTAAATATATCTGAGAGCTTGTTCGTGTTTTATAACTTAACATATAGTAAATAACAGTATAAAGAGGAAATATTATTTGGATTGTTTGTTTTAAATAGACACCAAACTACGATCGATTTGACAATCCTTCCACTAATATTTTTATTTCTATCATAATAATATTATGAGGGACAATTTGAGCTATATTTTATTATGATAGATAATTTTTATTTTTGACGTCCAGAGAATGCATGCATTTAAAATTTCAAATTTATCCTGAATTTGTGTCGAATCGCGTAATACCGACTAAAACATACATTAAAATCGACAGCCACATTCTGTTTTGAATATTTCATTGAACTGAAACAGTCCAAGACGGCTTACTCACTAATAAACCAAACTCGAATGTCAAGTTTTAGTTATTCTATATTTTAGTTGCCGTTTAGAGGCGATTTGAGGATGTTCTACACTAAAAATAGTCTAGCGAGACTATGGAATAAGTTTCCAAGTCCAGATGCAAATATAAATGTTATTTTCGTTCCTGACCGTAAACATAGTAGACACGCCTTGTTTTATGTGACGGAATTTTAGCATTTATTTCATTTTTAAAGTATTACTTAAGTTCTATTTAAAAGGCACTTATATATCCCATTTTTACTACTGGTTATTAATTAATACATTTTTCTGTTAATAACAATCGATTTATTGAAAATGTTCGATATTTTTTCAAAACTCACATCCAAATTTTTCTTCAAAACTCATATATTTATACGTACTGAGAATAATTTTTAATGTCACAATTTTATTAGTTTTAAAGGGTTCCATAAACTAAAACATAGTCCAGAATAATTTATTCACATCAGAAATTACGGCAGGACGTAGTGCCACGCTGCATGCTTGCATGCAGCCGAATTGGACCGGCACGGCCGGGGAGGTAGGACTTACACGAGGCCGGCGTAAAGTGACAGCTGTGTTGTCGCGTTTCGTACGGTGTATAAGTAGCCGGTGGCCGTTATAGTTGACAGGAGAAAGGTTGGCACCCCATCTGTATAGCCTCTGTGCAGATGTCTATAGGCGTCGGTAGTAATAAATATGGCTGAAAATTTGCCCCCTATACCATAAAAAAAGCTTAGACAAAAATTTCAATAAAATATAATATTTGTTGCGATTGTTCAGATTGAGATTGTTCAAAATCAGTTCGGAGTTAGTTCGCCAGTTATTGACCCTCTTTCTGCGTCGAGGTTTAAATATATACAGGGATGAAGAAGGGCTATAATCTGCTTAGCTTTGTCAGCCTTTACCAGATACCCGCCATCGTATACCCACTGCATCCATAATTGCTGCATAATCATGGATAACCTCTGAAATAAAATTCCGCAGGACTTTCTTGAAAGCTATCAATATAATATGTAGACGATTATAGTCTTCAAAATATACTTCCGACACTGTGTCAATGTCCGTTTTTTTTTTCTTTTTAACTTACTTTATCTAGTTATTATCTTGGGTTTATATTTACCTAAAACATCTTTGTAACTAAACTTTTTACTCTTTAACAAGTTATGTTTAGATTTTGTTTCCTCAACTATAGGATAAAGAGTGGATCGATATTATTCCTCATATTATTCTTCACTAAAATTTGTGATAAAATTGTGCCAATATGAAGACTTGAAGCCCTATATTATTACACTTCATTACAATTTTTAATACCTTCCTATTAGGTTGTATAATTTCATAAATTATGTAGTCATGTTATTGAGGATGATTGTCATATTGGTTAACCTTCTAAGTTTCATCCTAATAAAGCCAGGAGATATCAGAGAATACACAGCCTGCAAAATCTACGCTGGTTTATATTTCCATCGATACACAATGGCTTGCTGACATGAAGGAGGAAGAAGATTTCAAAGCATTTGATTTACGAGCCACATAATGGAACGTTGCGTTGCAGTTACTGCATGCAATCACTGCATCGCCTTACTACACTATTACACTACATTTGTTTAATGTTAGTAACATCATTTATGCTTTTTTGGACATAATCCAAAATACTGAACTAAAAGTTAATAAATAAATAAAAAAAGTAAATAAATAATTGAACATTTAATCTAATAATATTTTATTGCAAAAATGCAACGCAGGTTTTCTGCTCCTGACACTTATTATTAAGCATGCGACAGTATTGGCACCGATTCCCAATATGTTTATTTTACAAAATTATATTGCTAAATTAAACGTTAATCTTAATCTATATTTATCCTTTCAATTAGGTGTTTGTTTAACAGGGCAGTTCTTCTGTCTTTGTTAAAATATTTTTTGTGATATTTCCTGTAATATATATATATTACTTTATTGCCTGTAATATATATAATCATGTGCTCACGCTGCAAATGTATATGTACACAAGTATTTCTGTTTATTTTCTAAGTGTCTCCGATGTTTTCTTCCAGTCATACAAGTCCTCGCGAACTAAGCACGTGACTTGGTTAACGTAATATGATTATTTCCAATATTTCTTTATATATTTTTATCGATAAGTTTTTATGCACTTATTTATCCTTAGTTACTTTAAATCTTACTGTACATAATATTTCTAAATGTTTATAACTAATCTTAGGTATGAGCCACAAAGTAACGAGATATTTATAGTCATTTAATAGAAACTATAAGCATATGTCCAACCGGAGATCGTTAGGTTATATGTAAGCTCGATAGCCCCCTCTGGGAGGCGTGGAACAATTTGTTTGTCAACACAGATTTAGTGAGGTATAGGATTAGGTTTTTAGAAATGTTCTATCATAGGTTAAAAAAATATGTAGCATATAGGAATTATATCATGTTTTATTGTATTTTATTTTATATGGACCGTTTTTGTCTGAAATAAATATTACTGGTTTGATTTTGAAATAAATATTACTGGTTTGACTTTGGGGATTGTTACACATTTTGTAATTAACTTACGAGTTTTAACACGATAAAACAGCCGTGGTCAAAGCTAGTGTAAACCGGCCGAAACGTCGATCAAAGGTATGTGTTTTCGCTAGTACTTCCTGTGACACATATAACATTTTAAGATAAAGTTATATAGTTAAAAGTTCACTTTAACCGGCAGTCAAAATGCCTTTTTGTAGCTTTCGTGCCTCAAGGGTCAAAGCCTATAATTTATCCACAATCTTTCAGCTACTGTTGATAGAAGATAGCCATCCAGTAATGTATAGTAGGCTCTATAATATAACAAATCATTTCACACAATTCTATAGATAGATAATAGTAATGCTATTTTTATTGTCATTTCATTTATAATTTGCACCTAATTATTACCTCTTATAGATCTCTATTATACTTGGAATTAATAAATTAATGAAATTCAATACGCCGTCCATACAATTCTATAGAACTCTGCAAATCTATTTGAAAATTGAACGCACTATTCGAAGCTGAATATTTTATATAAGTGGAACTTCCGTTAGTTCTGCCGATCATATTTATTGAAGTACAATTTTTATGTTATTTATTTTGATGTGTATATGAATTCGTATTATTACTTATTTAAAAAAAGTGTACAAACCAAGGTAAAATTATTTTACCTTGTTCTGTTGTTTTTTAAATATTTTTTTTATTGGGCTTCTTTCACACTTTTCCAATGCTCTTATATCTTAAGAAACTTCTATGTGTCTAGAATATAATATAATAATAATAATATCTGTGGACATATTACACTACGTTAGCCTAACCCCGTAATAAATATCGAAAGGAGTTGTGTTATGGGTACTAGACAACGGAAATACTATATTTAATATGCTTTATAAATTTAAGAAATTTTATAGATATAACATTTTTATTATATGAGTACATTTATATACGTAGATAAACATCCATGACCAAGGCGGGATTCGAACCCGTGACCCCTGGTGCTACATGCTCCGTTTATCCGAGTCCTGTGCTACTGCTCCAGCCTAGTCGTCAACTATATAAATAGACAACGGACTTGTAACCCTATGATAAAGTCATCGTATAGAGCGCAAGAGAAATTCTAAAACTAGATTGTTATAAGAAATTAGCTCAGAAAAAATATATGATGAGTAGGAAGTTATTTCAATTTTGCCTCTCCTATATCATTCAATTTAGAGCATACAATATAATGTCCTTTTTAGTTCTCTTTAAAAATGCGCATAACATTCTTTAGTATTATTCTTATCCAAAATCGAACAGAAAGTCAGGAAGTGATAATTAAATAATCTGCCATCTTTTAACATTGGGTCACCTTTAAAAATCACGACAGAATATCACTTCAAGCTGATATCATGTAAGCAATATTCTCCAGTTGTAAGGGATGATTCTAAGACCCACAACATACACGCGACTCTCTGCGGCCGGTGGCAAGATTTAGCGACCGGTTGCAGAGAATCGCTGCGACAGTCGTGCGACCGTTGCGACTACATTAAGATGTTATTTGACATTAATTGACATACATTAGCGTCTTTAGTCGCCACATCTGGCGTCTATATATATGGCGTATATAGTGTGCGCCCCCCGCGTCTAGTCGCTGCATTCAGTGTCTAAGACGCCGATCGCCGCGTCGAAGTCTCGTGTGTGCTGTCACCCTAACATGTTGAACACGACAAAAATATAAAAGATAAACGCCGATTGCTCAACTAAAGGCTTATCATTGATCAGCCACAAACAAGGCGCAGGCATCGTGTCATAGTATTCATAGCGCAAAGTGCTACGTTATTCAAGTTAATGGCTATTAGTTTGGTTCGTTAGTGGAATATTGCTAACGAATGTGCACCGGCCGCGCATTCCACGGTGAAACGCTCAATTAGCACACACACAACACAGACAGACGCACAGATACACACACACAACACAGATAGACGCACAACACACAACAGCCCTACCTCTGTTGTATAGAATAGTAATTTCACGCAATGCAAGTAATAAAGCGTAACAACGCTGAACGACATTGCGTGGGCTTTCATGTAAATTTGGATGAAATTAGTGACAAAGTAATAAATTAAAATAAAGGTTTGATTAATTTTAATTATTTGGGTCGTGTTCACGTTTAGTGTAATTGACAATTTTAGTCTTTTTACATATATCCAAATAATAAAAGTACAACTGAATTTAAATAGAGTGAAATGCATTATTTTTTATTATCGCTTTTTTAGTTGTAGTTAACGATAAATGAGTGGTAGTTATTATTTTATATATTAAAAATAAAGTAAGTTGTATATACAATTTAATAATATTTTTACATATATTTTTTTATTATTAAAGATGTGATTTTTGCTTAAAGTCAATGTTATTTTAAAAAATAATCTGTTAGGATAAAAAGTAAATTAATTTTTCCCGACGAAAAAATACATCTTACCACTCTCAATAGAAATTAACAGATCGGAAAATGTATTGGTAAAACTTAGCAATACCATTTAACTTAGGAAAACCATATGTTTCTGTACAAAAACATTTCTCAGACACAAAAATATGAAAAAATACAAAATATTATTTGGCAAGAAGGCGCCCTATTAAAGCGTATCTGAGGAAGCTCCAAAGTCAAGTTGGCATGATGGAGATGATTAATATGCCTCATTTGCGGCACGCGCTACGAGCTACGAGCTACGGGCTACGGGCTACGCTACGTGCCACTACGTATATCGTTTACGCTACCTCCGAGTAAATTTATAGCATTCAGTCTCATTTATACACCTTTTATCTTCATTACGCACTTAACGACATCTTATTACCTCGCCGTACACACGCGGCTCTAAAGTGTTGCCTCAATAACAAGGTACATTGAAATACAATGGTTTCTAAATTATATATACCACGAAATAATACACAAGATGAAAAAAAAATATAAACAGCCTTTGACGTATTAAATTGTAATAACTTATAGTACTTATTGGGTATTTTTTATTATAAGGTCAAAAGCGCCGTGGGAGCCCTTGAATGACTACCAACTCCTATAAGCATACACATACTTGTTTTGTAGAATATATAAGTTAGAGGTAGTGTCACACTGCATGCTTGCATGCTGCCGAATTGGGCCAGCACGACCGGGGAGGTATCTCTCGCTAACATGACACCGGCGTAAAGTTACAGCTGTGCTGTCGCGTTTCGTGCAGTGTGTAAGTATCCCAAGGAGGAACGAGAGCACCGCATTTGTATAGCTTCTATGCGGATGTCTATAGGCGTTGGTAGTCATGAAACTGGCTCCAACTGCTCGTTTGCCAGAATCGCTATGTCGAAACGCAATCGACGTAGCAGCACAGCGCCAGTTACATTACGTCGACATCGTGTGAGCGAGAGGTTACCCCCGGTCGTGCCGGCCCAGTTCTGCTGCAACACAGTATGCACAGCACTTCATCCTGCTTAAGAATTTTTTTTTTCACACAATTTTTTTTTCACACTTAAAATGTTCTCTGAGGGTACGCACATAATAGTGATTCTACATGTGTGCAAAATATTACTTAAAAAGTTGAAGATCTGGTTTCTTAGTAATTTATTGAGGTTAGTGCTTAGGAACTTGATTATTTTAATGTGAAGCGTGATTTATTTATTTATTACAATAAAACGTATGTCATTTGAGTCCACCCATGACCACGGTTGCTGTAAAGCGTCTGAAACGTCGGGCTTGTGAGAAAATTAAATAAACCGCAATATAATCCGTTTATTGTAAGGAGTAATATTCGCGTAAACTTAAGACATCATAATGATTTAATAAAAAAAAATACTTGAAAACATACAAGTGATAATACGTACGTCACATGCACACAAATAAACCTCAAAACTTAAAATTTGACATAATATAATATACATCACGTCATATTTCGAAGGAGCACTCGTGCCAACATGTCGGAGTGTAAATTAATATTTATCGACGAAATTGGAAAACAGGGATAGTGTAGAAGCACTCTTATTGTGTAATTGGTTTCTAATGCCACATAAACCTCTCAAACGTGTTGGGAGACTGGACCGGGAGATAAAGCCTATACACCAGGCTTTGCCGCAGTACTTTGTGTTATATTTTGTTTTTGGTGGTTTAAAGTATAAACCGCAAAACCGTAGCATTTTTGACAGTTAATTATAAAATAAATAAAAATATCTTAAAACATTTAACCCACTTATTAATTAACACAGATGATCTTTATCTAAGTATACTATTAAACTGATATCTGTCAAATTCAATACTGTTTATGTGTTAATATGGAATTTGACTAATAATAATCAGTCAATTTAATACTAGATTAATACTTGAACAAAGCTAATCTGTGTTAATTAATAAGGGGGCATAAATACCATTATTCAGTTAGTGTTAATTTCTAGGCATGGTGAAATATATTTTTTAAGAGATTATAAAAACTCTGTTTGATGATTATATATTTAATTACATTTTTTATTTTATTTTAATATATATTTGAGTTAGGAAATAAGTTTTAAGGAATAAATAATTAGAGATAGTATTAAAACCTTGTATATAGTAATTATCGGTATATATACATCATATTTAATTAATTAAATCCTTCGAGATAACGTACTATTTTTATACATGTTGTGTTTGAATTATTACTATACTACTATGTATCTTATTTTAATTATATCAAACTTATCTAATTAGGTATAACTGTGGCTGAGATATAATTGTAATACCTTTTCGACTTAAAACATAGCGTAAAGACTCTTAGACTGCGAGTATTTTACGAGAAGTTTAATGCACTTTAAGTAGAAATGAAGAGCACCTAGATGCAACTATCCTTTTTGTCTTTGAAGTTTTAGTAATTTGTATTCAAAGCCTAATAGCCTATAAGGCATTGTTAATTAGGCTTTAAACTTTCTTTTAAAGTTAGAACACGGGGTTACCTAAATAAA
>LUGF01048839.1:13568-35280 GCA_001625245.1 Calycopis cecrops | reverse complement strand
ATCCATAGATACTATTATTTTTATTATCATTGCATAAAAGTAAGAAGTAGTGCCACACATGTAGTTAAAATAGACCAGCACGACCGGGGAGGTACCTCTCGCTTACATGAAACCGACGTAAAGTGACAACTGTCTGTCGCGTTTCGTGCTGTGAGTAAGGCGCCGCCCGGTAGCCCATGGAGGTAGGAAGAGGCAGGAGGGCGACGCTTCTGTAAATCTTCCATGCGGATGTCTATGGGCGTCGGTGCTCACGTAAATTGCTCCAACTGCTCGTGTCTCTTATACTATAAAAAAACAGCCGGTTTTATCCACGTAACCCACTTACAAGTCACCAGTTCGTCGCAAACAACGACAAGTCTATACGCCAGTGCTCTAAAGGGGTGTGAACGACGAACACAAACAAACAACAAAAATATCACGATTATATTATATATTATACTATAGTATTATATATTATATTGTAGTATAGCAGTAGAGAATATTATTCGTCGTAGCGTTATGGAATTTAGAATTCTTGGATACGGTTATCTAACACTGGAGTAGTTCAAACAAATTCCTCAGCTAAAAATAATAGTATTGATGTTTATAATATGTGATATTATCACCCATAATGCAATAATGCCCTTTAGGAAGAGGTAGTGCCACGCTGCATACACGCATGTTGCATGCGTAGAGTGACCGCTGTGCCGTCGCGTTTCGTGCCGTGTTTAAGTAGCCCGTGGCCCAGAAGGTGGGAGGAGGAAGGAGGGCAACGCAAATGTTCATCACCATGCAGATGTCTATGGGCGTCGGTAGTCATGAAAATGACCCGACTGCTCGTTTGCCCCCCTGTACCCTAAAATAAATACGTTTGGTGCATATTCCTACTATAACCATCATGGAATTATAGCTGGACTTTTTTTTTCACGTATGATATATTTATGAAATATATTTTAATAGACACTATACAGTGTAAATTATAGACAATCAATTAATGCAAGTACAATTGTAAATTCAAAATCAATTATCTTTTAGCTGAAATAATTTTATTACGACGATATTTTGCCGGTGAAGACAGCATAAGTTTGAATTAAATAGTTCAGCGAACGGAGAAACGAAGTGGACTCGGGAAACTTGACCTTTCTGTACACAAGCTGAAAGATACCGCTTTTAAGTATATTTGCCGAGGCCACTTTATTATAATAATTAATTTATTTAAGTCAAATACAGTACACGTTTTCAATTACGTATAAAGAAGATGATTACGAATAATTGAGAATAATATAAATAGTTTTAGTAAGAGGTAGTGCCACGCTGCATGTAATCCGATTAGGCCGACACGACCGGGCAGGTTCGAGAGGTACCTCCACTCATGATGGTGGGACGAGGAAGGAGGGCAACTCATCTGAATAACCTCCATGCGGATGTCTATCGTCGGTAGACATGAAAATGGATTCGACTGCTCGTTTCCCCCTTATACTATAAAAGAAAAAACTACCTTTATAGCTTTGCTTAGAGTTATATTTTCAGTACTACTTAGCCGGTAGTAGGTACTAATCCACTAGATTTTAGCCGGTAATACTGAAAAAATCACTCTTGCATGTAAAAATTTTAGATGAAATTATTTTTCTGTAAAATGATTCCAGGGTACGTATAAAAAAAAACTGTTATAAATTTACATAATCATCACTCATTTCATTATGGGAAAACGAAGAGTTTAGTTAAAATGAACTGCGATTGAATACTTTTAACGGGTTTTAAATTTCAATAGTAAAATTTCAACAGTAAGAGTACTGTTGTTTTACCTGCGTAAAAGAATCTCAAAGGAGTTCCTTTGAGATTTCTTTAAATTTTATACTATTCTAAATGATTTATACTGAATAATCTAAAACTAAAACAATCTGAGATGACATAAAACTAATATTAATATGTTGGGTCAAATTCTTATCGAATCTCAGAACAATAATAAATAATCTAAAGAATTGATTCTTTAGTTTTTATGTATCCAAACAAATTCTCTAATTTATAATATTAATAGAATAAGGACTTTATAGGATTATAACAAAATAGAACGATCAATATCTCTGACTCTCTACTAGGATAGATCATTACAATTGCCAATCTGTTTTTAAAGCAACATTTTTCTTGCAGGATACCGTACGCCGACAAGATCACCCCGGAGCCAATTCTGAACAACAATGCGGGCAGGGACACAAAAGCGGACTCGATCAGAAACAGTTATAACAGTCAATTCAAAGTCGGCATCTACGGCTGGCGGAAGAAATGCCTCTACATTCTTGTCATGGCCCTGATGCTAATGATGATTATAAATCTGGCGCTGACGCTTTGGATATTGAAAGTGTTAGATTTTAATACGGTAAATACGTTCTCCTTTATTTTTAGAATTAAAATTGAGTACAGAGGTATTGTGGAACGATTGGGCTACTGCAACTTCGTTTTAATATCGCGTTTCGTGCGATACAACAGGAACAAAATAGGGCACCCAGGTTCTGAGCCAGGAGGGGCAAATCTGATTTTAGGTGGTATTTGCTGATAGTATGTAGGAGGTAGTAGGACCTCCTCTTGGTACGCCCATGGCAACGTATCTGCGTAACAATTGTACTGATGTCTGTTGACGTCAATAGTCATCAAAAGGCTTCGACTGCTAGATTGCCCCTTCTACTATGAAAAAAAAGAAAAGTGTGTGTTTTAGACCACACAACTGAAGTTAAATTTTATTATTGATTTTCATTAATGTAGTTAAGTTACATTAAGTTACAATTACATTGACATAACATGTCATATGATGTTTATTTTTTAAATACCAAAAAAATCACTTAACTGTAATTTGAATTTTGAATTTGAATGACAACTTCCATTAGCCTTGCCCGATGTGTGATTTTGGTAACGCTTTCGCCAGCTTACTCCCCATATCATGCGCGCTAATAGAAGTTTTACTTCAAAAGTTTACCAACTTGTTTAAGAATAAAAATATTTTTTTTAAAGTACAATTTATTTACAGTTTAGTTGGTTTATTAATATTCTCAACGGTTAGATAATTTGATGAAATATAAAAACGCATTTCAAATAAAAGAACACATTAAAACGAAATGAAAACATCGTTCACGAACTCTATTTGAATTTACCGGTGACATTTTGAATATTGGAAATATAAACATTGCGTAAATACAATTGTATTTGGTGTTACCACGTAATTGTCCCTGATTGAATACGAGTTTAAATATAAAACTAAATAATGTCAATAAATGAAAGCGTATTTTATGTAGTTCTGAAATTCTTCAGTCATGTTCTGATTGTTACAGTGCATGCAATAAATTGTATGGAAAGGGCTGTTTGTTTTGTTCTTTTTTTCCTAAACTTTTCGGAATTAAAAGTGAAGTTTTTAGCGACGTCAGCAAATATGCTATACGCATCCCACGATTTAATTACATTTTTTAGCTTTTATCGGCAGTCCCTATGATGCCTGGTTTTTACGTGTTTATATGTAGATTTTTATAGGCTATCGTAGTATAAAGAGTCAGTCTTGCGATTACGAACGCCTCTAATAATAGCAGATCTTTCGCTCAAGATATGGCCGCGATGCGACCTTGTCCGCTTTCGTACTGCTTGTGAGTTTCGAGTAGCTCGGTGGAGGGGAAAAAGGAAGGGGGGAGGGGGGAACAACACAACTGTGTAGCCGTTATGCAGATGTAAATTGTTATCAGTAGACACCAGAATTCTCTGACTATTTGTATGTCCCCATTTGAGAAACTCACTTGCATAGTGGTTATGCAAACGCATTTCCGTCCTTGACCTATTTCAAGGACCACTGGATTCTCACAAATTGCACTAAACGAGATGTCATACAGGTTATGTTACGCTGGTTTTATGTGAGCCATATGTATGGACATCTAGCAATATCCCTATCTCTTCGTATGACCTGTCAATAAGTGTTTTCTCTCTTTCTAACGCTGGCATTATAACTTAATGCGAGTAATAGTCTCCAGGGAGATGCTGTGTCCGCACTTTGCATAGATGTAATTACGTCACTCTCCAATAAATAAATTATTCAGCTGTCGTACGTCAATAGATCGAGGCAGGTCATTTTATTTTGTACTTTCTTTGGTTTTTTTTTTTAAATAACAATGTAAACGAACAGTCGAAGCCATTTTGTAACTACGGCCGTGGATATCAAAGTCATTATTCTGCAGAAGCCTTCCTTCCCTCTCAATGGGCCACCGAAAACTAATAAAAACACAAAATGTGAAAGTATTACCATTTAGCTACAATATGTGAGCAAGTGCCACTCTATTGAGCCCGCCCAATTAAGTTACAATGCGGCCTCTTACAGAAGTCTTAAATTACCCTTATTTAATTCTCAACCTTTATCTTTAATAAGAACTTTACCTAAAACAAGATAAGATACTTACTTTTAGCTAAAATAAGTATTAATATACACACTATTATTGCATATCTCATGCACATTATCCTTAAACAGGCCTGCTGAAAGAAATTACATTATGGAATAAGTAGGTCCTATGTAACAACTAATGTTATTTTATTTTTGAGTACATGGATGATTAAATAAATAAATAAAACAAAAAAACTTACTTTTAGCTAAAGTAACAAAAGAAATTTACTTTTAGCTAAAATAAGATAAGAATAATATACGAATACAAGATGTTACTCAGAGGGTAAATTTCGCTGACATTTTATAGGAGGGTATGGGCCAGCTCCGCATCGTGCCCGGCGGGTTACAATTACTGGGGCAGACGCTCGTGTTGGACTCCCTGTTCGCGTCCAGCATCAAATCTCGCCGCGGCCACCCCATCGCGATCGAATCGTCTAGAAACTTCTCCGTCACCACACGGGACGGCCTCGGTTTGGTGCAAAGCAGATTGTTTTTAGGTAAGTTAATACTACGTTTACGTTATGGTTTTCTTTATACCGCTTGTCTTTTATGTTACCGTAGGTATTTTCGTTAAGTACTGGTGTACCTCGTGGTCTGGCAGTAATCTTGTTCAGTCCGGAATTTAAATACGGTTCGACCAAAAAGTATTATAATATTTTTAAATTTACAATCCAAAGTTGGGAAGATGTTACACACGTGGCCTGGTAAGGATGTTAATCTTTCCAGATCAAGTGTCCATTGTCTGCTCGTTGGATTACCGTTTCATCGGAATAGGGAGGTGAAGGTGTAGAGAGTGAGAGAGTACACTTGTCCGCGCAGATGCACATATGTACTGCGCATTTGACTAGTCTCTAAAAGAGATGGCTGCCGTTGCTGAAAATCGGTTTGGTACTCCTAGCTAAATTCAGCTAGGCCCTCCTAGCTAATTAACATTGTTAAATAATTATCGAAAGTCTCTAAAAGAGATGGCTGCTGTGTTCACATTTGGTTTGGTCCACTTAGCCGCATTTCAGCTACGTTCTCCTGGCTAATTTACATTTTTAAATAACTGCCAAGAAGTACTACAACCTCTTTATTTTGTTTTATACAAGTACCTCAAATGTACTAAGATGTTAGAATGTCCTAAGTATTTGTGTGCAGTAACAGGCGTCTAACGTGTCAAATGAAGGACGTGAATTAACTCCCGTATTCACGGCTGTGTTCTGGCTTTGAGGAGCTAGACATACGTCTCTCGCGTTACAGAGGAACAATAAAGTTGTCAAGTTGTCTAGATCTGATTAGCTAAGTGTACATTGATGCGGAGGGACAGAATTATATGGAAATATTGCGGTTTAAGTTCTACAATAAACGGGATAGCTTAAACATATTTTTGTTAAATAATAAACGAATTTGGATGAAATTGGGAGCAGATAAATATTACAACTATAGTTACAATATTTATTGGTATAATATAAACATTACTATTTTTTTCTTTGAAAAAATAATTGTTCCCTTTGTATATATTGTTACTCGTTAAAATTGTTACAGTTACATTGTGAGGTACAGGTAGTATCTTCATAGTTTACATCTTTATAGATTCAATCGCTTCCACAGCGTAAAGTTTTCCCATCCAGAGTAACCGAGTCAGGTTGGATGCAAGAAGAAGGCCAATCACCGGCCTTCTTAACGTAAAATGAATGTTTGTATTGTAGACTGTATTTAGCAGAAGAATAGACTAGTAAGTAACAGGGGCTACCTCTCGCTTACACGACACCGGCGGAAAGTAACAGCTGTGCTATCTCGTTTCGTGCGGCGGCCCATGGAGGGAGAGGGGGAAGGAGAGCATCTGTATAACTTAATACTGTACGGCTCGAGGCGATACGTTTGTCGTTTACGTTCCATTTCTAAGTTGATTAGTGTGCGGTGACCATTATCCTATGAAAAAGGAAAGACGTAGAGTGAGTATGATAATGGTCTCAGGTCACGACCGCCTGGAGGTGAGCGTGGGCCAGCTGGAGGTGCGTGACGCGAGAGGCGCGCTGCTGCTGGGGGCTGGTCAGGAAGCGGTCACCGTAGGGGCCGAGAACCTAGTCGTGGCCAGCGCCGCGGGGGCCACCTTCCACACCTCCGTGCAGACCTCGCTGGTTAAGGCGCCCCCGTCGAAGCAGCTCATGTGAGTTTTTTTTTCAAGGGCATAGCTACTGCCGTATCTGCCATATCAATTATGCGGGCCCCCTGGCTCCGTATAATTTACACGGGGCCCCCCGAATAAATATGAATGGAAAGATAAAATAAAGGCCCCGAAAACTATTTTTATACGGGGCTTCGCCAGAACATGCTATGCCACTGTTTTTTAATATAGGGGACAAACGAGAAGTTCGGTACCGAAGTGTAGGTGATTTCCGACGCCCACAGACATCTGCAATACCAGAGGTTTTGCAGTTGCGTTGCTGGGATTTAAAAGTGAGTCCCTTAATTGTTTGCTTAAAAATTACAATGACATCAGCATTATTGACCTGCCATCTGTTGGATAATGTGATTGTTTTTTTTATGTATTTTAACTCAGCAGATTATAAGTGGTAAAGAAGTTGAGGAATGAACAACAATAAAACTATTTAGTCGTGAATACAACATATGATAAGTATTTTATATTCAGAAGTGTCTATTTAAGAAAAAAGATGTGAAATATACATAAAGTACTTTAATTATACCCTAATTAGAATTTAATGTGTACTTATAAATCAGGTACTTTTAAGCACCTTATTAATGAAATTTCTGCTTCTCAGCCTCAGAGAGGATTAATTTTATAACTTGAAGTAAATTGTACGTAGGATGCTACCTACAATCTTTATAGCTCTATACAGCCTTGACAATATTACTGTATTGCCGTTCATATTAAATGCCAATGAAAAACTTGCCAAGCACATAGATATAAATGTCTAGCTTTTCCTGCGGCTTTGCTCGCGTTGAAGCCTTTCAATAAATATCAATGAACATTACATTGCAAAAGAATTCCAATATCTGCCCCAATATTTTTTGACCCTTCTAATATTTTTTTATAAAAAGTATCATTTGTGATTTGTAAGTGTCATTGCCAGCCATGCCTTTTGGAATATATGATAAGTTTCATGATGATCGGTTGAGTAGTTTTGACGTGAAAGAGTAACAAACAAACTCACATTCGCATTTATAATATTAGTAGGATAGCTGATGAATAAATAAATAAATAAAATAAATGATGATGAGTTATCAAAATCTCATAATTTAAATCACATTTATACGACCGTATTAATTTGATTTGAATTATTGAAAAGGGGAAATAGTATAATTCTGTTTTATACTTTTTAATCAAAATATTAGTAGGATATACCATTTATAACCGTACTTAATCTAGAGAATCTGCAACTTTTTCATGTCGAATATCATAAATATCTACGAACTATTTGTAGGCTGGAATCGCCGACGAGGTCGTTAGAGATGCACGCGGCGCAGAGCATCGCGCTGGACTCCCGGGCGGGGGATATTACTGCCAGCTGCCTCACGACCTTCCGTCTGCGATCCATCGCCGGGGCGGTGAGTGCTGACCGAGGGATTCGCATACACCTAAACATGCGCCGTATATTCCGTATATCGCCGGACATAAATTGGGTTTCTGCAAATGTCGCGTGGTATATTTCTGCAATACTTTCTGGAATATATTTGTTAATAGAAACCTTATGCGTTACTATTGACACTCGATCGTATTTGAAATTTAGAATTCGGATCGAGATGTATCAATCAGTATTCTTGATTCGACTCAATCGTGCGCTAGTGGTGCTTTCAACAAACAACATCTCGATCTCATTTTTATATTTCAAAAAGGATCGAGTGTCAAGAGTAAGTCGCTGCATTATAGCCGAGTCGGTCCAGCGTCACTGGGGAAATATAGCTAGTCGGTTACACCGGCGTGACTCAGCAGTTCACCACGCTGTAGTGATTTATGGCATAACAAACAAGCAATCGGAGTCCTATGCTGACTCTTACCACACGAATATGATATTGCCGATGCATTTTATTAAATAGTATGCCATAATGAGCCATCGGCTCACAAACCAACGAAACGGGTAGAGTAGTCATGTCATTAAAATTAAGTCTTTTAGTTGTCTTTTCCGAACCTCTGTGCACCTGCAGGTTGGGCCAAAAATGAATGTGCTCCGAAAACTGTGTGTAAGCTTGGAAAACTGTGTTTGTTCCAGATACGTCTGGATGCGCCCAGTATATACATGCCAAAGCTGAAGTCTGCGCTACCTCTGCCGCCCTCCACGCCTCACACACACGACCCGCATCACCAGAACATATACCAGCTGTGTGCGTGTGCTAACGGCAAGCTCTTCCTGGCGCCGCCGCACGGCGTGTGCGCAGCTAGGGAGGAGAGTCTGATATGTCGATGATATCTATGGTACCAAGAGTTAATACCACGTAGGGAACATCCTTAGTTCATTGTGAACTTATGTTACGCTTGTATTGTTAGTATGATGTAAATAGTTTTAATAGACAACTTAAACCTTCATGGATGTTTCTACAATTCTGGTATTAGTTTTATTGCGTTCCTCGCTGTTAGAGTTCTGTAGTCACAGTAGTTTTGTATAAAATGGACGTATACAGTGTACTTAATAAACTGTCTGTTTATTTATAAAATATGTAGATTTTATGCCAATTATCTTCCACACTCGGCTTCATATTTACATGTCAATAATAGTTGTACGTTAAAATCAGTCCTTTTAAAAGTATAGTTTCAATCTAATTTTAAAGACGTTCTATTATTTTTTTATAGATTTCATAATAAGTAATAAATATTTTTACTGTTGTTTTAAATCAATAGACACATTTTATTGCATTCAATGCTATTTTATTATATTATTTACTTGCTAAAGCCAAAATAAGTTAAGATGAAAATCAGAGAAAAATATTTATTAAAATAATAATCATTAAGTCCACAATGCATTACGTCCAATTTGGAACAGGTCCAAAAAGTATCAATTTTCGCCGCGTATCAATTTTCTTTTCCCAATCTAGAGACAGTTTAAAAGTATTTGGATAAAAACGAATTACAACGACTTTAAAAACGTATCAAGTAATGTATAATAACTAGTGCCTTTTGAACTTGCAAATTAGGATTACCATTGGCTGAACTTTTTCTTGCAACTTGCATTTAGATATCTGTCTTAGTTTTATCAGTGTATGCGATGTTGTGATAGTATAAAAATATAGAAATTCCTTTGTATTTTACCATTTACTTCTACTTTATATTAAAGAAAATATATAGAATAATTTCATGAATCTTTTTATCTTATTATATCTGCAGTGTTTCCAGAAATTATAGAAATCAAATGTTTTCGTGAGTAATGGAAAATTAGTGTAAATTTATAAAGTCAATTATTTATTTAATTATATATTACGCGAAGAGTTCGCGCTAAATATGTCGGTCATTTTGTAGCCTATTATGCAAGGTAAATAATATTCGGTTGTAACTGTAGTCTGTACCGTGAATAAGCTTCAGCTTATTTCCATGAATACTAAAAACGGATTTGTTTCACAAACAGTTTTTAATTGACAGGAACATGGACATATATTGCTTATAATTTTTGCGTTATTATTATATGAATGAACATGTTTTTATTAATAATATAAACTAGATTTACTTTAGTCTAGTCTAATTCTAGCTCGGTCTTGAAATAAGCAAAAGCATTTTTGGGCCTGTACTTCTTCTTTTATCCAATATTCAATTTATATGAATTTAAAATATAGTATTAACCGATCTATTTGGCGCAAACTAAAATATATAAATTAAGATAGATGTCACAGAGCAATTTGTTTTCCCTATATAAATATATCCACACATATCTATTAGCATAATTTCAAATGTATGTAGATGTTTTAATATGGTTATAAGTATACTCTTGTTGTAAAAATGGAACATATTACATAAACTATGAATTGTTGATATTGTTGTAAATATATCATAATATTATGTATAGTGAAAATAAATAAATATACGAACATGATTGTAACAATATAGTCTTTGATTGTCATCCTTGTTTTAGTTCTTTTTTAGCAGCATTTACTTACCTAAGCTTATTTTATTTAGCATTTACCATTTATACTATGTATTTTCACGATAATATCTTATAAATAAATTGAATTTCGTATCCTTTAGAAACAGCAATATCATGACATTATACAATAAAGTATATTGCAACTTTATATATCGAAATTTCAAACTTAGGTTATCAACATCACACTGACAATAATTAATTAATACAAAATACAATAATTAAGACACGAAAATAATTATACGATTTTTTTTTTTGATCCGGACATACACCTCTCATATTAAAAAAATATATAATACTATTACGTTATTGAACGAATTGACGATTTTGAACACCATTGTCAAAAATACTTAACGTACCAATTTCAACTGTAAATATAATTTAAAAAAAACTACCATAATCAACTTAGAAAACAAATAAGGCATCAAAGAAACATATTTCTAGACACAAAGCCTTTTCGAGAGGAATTAGCAATTCAGTTGCCATAGTATAAAATATTTGGAAAGTTTATAATTAAATCTCCGAACAAACCGTCGCAAGCACTTAATTGGATGATTATAAACAAACTGACAATAACTTCACAACTTCATCATTTCATTTGACTTAAAACATGTTTTCGCAAACAAAGGTAAACCACGTTAGTTCGAAGCGACAACTCTATGTAACTCAATCTTAAATTATATGTTCGCTAATAGGGTTCGTTGAATACTTCGTCAGTGGTAACAATGTGGTGAAGGCGGATTTTTATAGTAGACATTTAAAGGCCTACACGATTTGACCTTGATAGTATTCTAGACACATCCGATTTTAGTAAGGTGGTCTCACTCTGCATGCCTGTACGCAGCCGATTTGGGTCGGTACGCCCGTGGAGGTACCTCTCGCTTACACAATACAGGTGTAAAGGCAGCTGTGCTGTCGCGTTTCGTGCGGTGTGTGAGTAGCCGGTGGCCTATGGGGTGTGGAGGAGGAAGGAGGGCGACGCATCTGTATAGGCTCTGAGCGGATATCCATGGGCGTCTGTAGTCATGAAAATATCTCCGATTGCTCTTTTCCCTATATACTATTTAAAAAAAAATAGTAGCAACGTGGTAAATGCGGCTTTTTATAGTAAACATTTAATGGCCATAATTCGCCCGTGATTAGAAGAGCTCTAGTCACATCAACATCATCACTGACGTCATCAGACTTGTCCACTACTACACATCAAACGATGTCTATTTTGAGGGTTATGAGGAAAAGAAAAAAGAGATGAGAAAAGGCATGATTATTGTCAGTAACTTTGAAAAAGTATATTTGGCCGAAATTTTTCTAATTCAATACTCTCTACTCTACTTTAATTCGTGACTTATTTTATTATGAAGGTATTTAAATTTAAGGTTATAATGCATTATCAAATAAAAACTTTTATGTAAGACCTACATGCTATCAATAAGTACACCCTTAGGAATTTGTCGGCACCATGTTACTTTTTAATTACTTATTGAGTTTATTCATTAAAAATAGGGGATAAATATAAGGAGTACAATGGAAACTGTGGGAAACAGTAGTAGGTCTAGCGTAACGTATTGCCGCGCTTAAGTCACTTATATCTCTTGCAGACCTTTCACTTAAGAATCATAGTCGTACAAAGCTAACCCTGACATTTCATTTCATTGTTTTTCTCATTTATTTTCATTATTATTTCTTATTTATTTCATTATTCAGAAGATGTTCATTATCTCTGCTCACTCAACTCGAAAAATAATAACGTGAAATGTCGGTGATCATGTCTGATCGTGTTAATTAATTATAGAGGCAATGGAAAGAAATATCTTTATATCATAATTAGTATTAGTGAAAAACATATTGTCGTTCGTCCAAGTAAGAACCGTCCGTAACTGTAATCAAAAACCGCCACTACCGATCCGCTGATAAAATAAAATGCCTAATGGTTTTTTGTTAGCTTGATGACTGATAGTGCACAAAGATATTTGGTTCTTTTCGAATCCAAGTCTAATATACATAAATATATTAGTACCCAAACACTAGATACTTTTCTTTGAGTTTTCTAGCTTTAGGAAAGGGTTAGTTTATGAAAATAAAAACTTTATTTTTTATAAATCATCATACTAATATTATAAATGCGAATGTAAGTTTGTTTGTTACCCTTTCACGCGAAAACTGCTCAACCGATCATCATGAAATTTTGTACACATGTTCTTGGAGGTATTAGAAGTAACATAGGATAGCTTTTATCCCGAAAAAATGTTCCTGAGGGATTACGCGGGCGAAGCCGCGGGGCGCAGCTAGTTAGATATAAAACATTTATTGTAATTGTTTTTAAATGAAGCACGAATGCCATATATTTTTCTGTCAAATTTTCAAGAGTTTACAAATATAACAAAAGAGCTCGAACTCAAGACTTCTTATATATTTCTATATTTTACTATATTTTTTATACGTAGACGAAAAAAAATCAACAATTTATAAGTCGCAATTATCCTTTCTGGAATGAACGCATACTGCGACTTAAGTTACGCAATAAAGTTAAGTTATCTAAGAAAATTAGTGGCCGGGGCTGTATTAATTTTTTAATAAAAACGCAAGGATTAGCCGGACCATAACCCGTTTATAGCTTATAAATTTAATTATAAGCTAATATTAAGACGTTTATTGTGTGGCTGGGCCTTATTTAGCATCAATGACGTCATAACAAGACGCAATGCTTAGAACAGTGACAGCTAAAGTTTAATTAAAGATTCACGATAAATCGCAGTAGGAAGCTGCATTCTGCGCTCGTACGCGAATAACCGTCCGTTTCGCGAGCACTTAAATAACTTAAGCTAGGAACCTAACAATAAATTCATGAACCTTCCACTCCTTTGTATAAGGCCTGCTAATTGTCAGGAAGGACCGTTTAAATGAGTCGGAGTTACTTCGTCACTCTAATCATTGAAACCATTAAATTACTTCATTGTACCATGCTTTTATATACATTAAGGTTGATTAAATGTTGCTTTCTTTATAAAATGCTACAGTAAAGATGCTTTATCCTACTTATATGATGGTTTGCAACCGATACACAATACACAAAATGTGAATTAGTAAAGCGGGGAGGATGTTTTATCCTACTTATTGGATGGTTAGCAACCAATACACAATATATGAATCAGTAAAGCGGGGAAGATGTTTTATCCTACTTATTAGATGGTTAGCAACCAATAAACAATATGTGAATCAGTAAAGCGGGGAGGATGTTTTATCCTACTTATTTGATGGTAAGCAACCAAAACACTATACATTTCTACGAATGTCATCATTATAAAGCTTACTTTATTTACCTATCGGATATTATGATTACAATTGTCAATCTTGAGAAAACTGTGTACCTACATGTTTGGTTTATGTAGTTTCAACATTCTTTTGACGACATTTGCCGCTTGTTGCAATCATTTTATGACTTTCCTAAGAAATTAAGCCTTAATTTGATCTACCAGCTACTACCATTTTCAAACAAACGCTTCTAAATTGTCGTGCATCTACACCGGTTTTAGGCGAATATAAACAATTCCGTTTGTTTGACGAGAGTAGATCCTCCTCCCAGGCTACTTCTATACAAAAATAAATGTAAGTAAATTATATTTTTTATTGTGTAATATAATTATTAAATAAGAATGTACCTACAATGAAGAAATAAATGAGGCCCGCTGAGTTTGTTTCGCCGGTTCTTCTCAGGACAGGGCTAGGGTTGAACCGGTGGTAGATGAAATTTTTTTGACGTTCAAAAAGCAATTTTTTTAATTCTATTTTGAATAAAAATATTTTGATTTTGATTTGAGAGAGTATTATATCCCTGTTTGCAGAGTCAAGTATGTAGGTAACATTAACGTTGACTCCTACGATATATATGTTAGGATGGAACACTGCTGATTGTTCCTGAATTCTAAAGAGGAAAACTGAAATACAAAACGTGATAAAGAAGTGGTAGAGGTTTCTCCCTGGTTGTACCGGTTCAATGCGATTGCAATGCAGCACACTACCTCCTAGAAATATACGAAACATAAGTAACATTGAACACCGAAATAAATGAAAACGGCTTTTAAATTTGTATTCGGGGAAGTCATAAAAAAGGGAATACCGGCCGTATCTCGCATGTTTCACCTAAACCCGGCTTTTTCGAGTGTTCAGCGGCGCTGTAAACAAATTTTTTTTGTAATATAAAACAACAGGGGGCAAACGAACAGTCGGGTCATTTTCGTGACTACCGACGCCTATAGACATCCACATGAAGGCTATACAGATGCGTTGCCCTCCTTCCCCTCTTACCTTCATGGGCCACCGGCTACTTACACATTGCACGAAATGCGACAGCATAGATGTCACTACGCCGTTATTATTTAAACGAGAGATCTCTTACTGATGTGCCTATATAAAGATATTCACATAAGTATATAGGATATGTATGACGGATGTTAATACAAACTTTAGCTTTTGAATGACATCCAAATAAAGCTCAATATTATTATATTTTAGCGATAACTATAATATATGACGATGATGATGATGGTGATAACTCTAATATTATATTACGTGCTCATATTATATTATTATACTCTTGTATTTATCAGACGACCAGGCTGGCGCAGTGGTACAGGGCTCGGATAAGTGGAGTATGTTGCGCCAGGGGTCGCGGGTTCGAATCCCGCCTAGGTCATGGATGTTTATCTATGTATTATATGTATTTCTGTAATAAAAATCTTAAATATATAAAATTTCTTAAATTTATAAAACATATTAAATATATTCCGTTGTCTAGTACCCGTAACACAAGTCCTTACGGTACTTAGCATGGGGCTAGGCTAACGTGGTGTATAAAGTCCACAGATATTTATGTTTATTTATTATCAGTCGACATCGAACTCGTGGAATTTTGATTTTTTATTAAATCATAATGAAATATAGCCTGTGCCAGTCCTGAACAGTGTAGCTTTCTGTAAGGGAAATTCGTATCAGTATTTCCATTCATATACAAAGGATTATCTTACAAACAAACGAAGATTAAAATTTTACCTCTTTGAGCAGAATACGTCATTAAGCAGCTATACGAATAGAATATCCTGGTGTTAATTTGTATATTCCGCATGAATTATATTTAATTTAATTTCATAATTAAATTATTTGTCTAACAATTTATTCCTTCATTTAATATTATGATGCACAAGGGTAAGACATTTAAATGCACCGAGAGAAATAAATTTAGCATACACGCCTAATTTAATATCGCGCCGCTTTGTTGTGGTACGACAGACTCTTAAACCCCTTCCAAAGACACCTCCTGCCCGGAGACGGTGTTCGACGAGCGAGAGGAAATAAAGTTATGATTTATGTAGTGAAATATGTTGCAGGCGGAGAGCCAACGTTCTAACTCCCGCGCTGGCCTTGCCAACATAAATTTCTTTTCAAAACAATTGTTTGCCACGCTATTATATTGATTGTATTGAATTGGAAATATATAGATAGGAAGGATGTAATTTAAGTACTTGACATTGTGTATACTGATATTATAAATACTAAAGATTGTTTGTTTGTTTTATATGCTTTTATGGCTACACTACTGAAGAGATTTTGAAGAAGTATATGTATCGGCCGATTCGGTAGTTAAATGTAGGATACTTTATAAACTACTGGGATGAAATAGGATTTTTTTTTGTATAATACGCTTATAGATATATACAAAACTGATAAGTGTCTCGAGAAATGTTCGAGTTAGTCAATTGTAATAATAAATAAAATCTGGTGTAGTTAAGTAAAATCCCTATTAGGTACCTACTCTAAATTGAAATACTTTTTTGGTTTCTAAATTCTTGTGCTTTAGATAGGAATGGCACACAAGAAAGGTCCAACGGCCTTGGACTTGGCAGACATATACGATTTTCTTACCAGGGTTAAAAGTACGAGAGATTTTCAATAGTTCTTAAAAAAATTAGAAATCATGTCATTAGTTTAGTATCATCAGATTGCAACAAATAATGATTTTTCCCAAAACTAAGGTGACCCAAACTTCATATTTTGTCATTGTTTTCACCTATGTCTGCAACTTAGCTCAGAATCATTCAACGTTTCTAAAACTATCACCTAGCAGTCACAGGATCTCAGACTATTAAACAGTACGTCGAAGTGTCCAAATTTTCACTTTATCTGTTAGCTCTAATGGCAAATTAGTTTGCCAACTCTGAACTGTACTCCTTGGATTAAAGGAACGTGTAGATTATATAGTATCAGCTTGCAAGTTCATTGTCAAGTTTTCTCACGTGGCAGTGTTGGGAACTTTCTGCTGGCAAGCTTACGATAATAATCTATATAGTCTACAGTAAATTGGACCAATTTGTGGCAACTAATGAAAGTCAGCCAACAATAGTTGAAGAACAGCGACGTCGCTTACATTAAGGGAAGCTATTGTCTCTTATATTGTACTAGTTGATACCCGCGGCTTCGCTCATAAAGGAGCCGATGGCTTTTTTCAGTTCTTCAAATATCTCCATACTAAAATAATATTTCCAATAATATGCAATATAAAACGGTTTAGAACTATGACGTTTCTGTCAAATATTTGACAGAAGCAATTTCATTTGATTACTAAGGACGTAAGTCATACTGTTTTACGCTATCGCTTTAAAAAAGAGCCTATGCTTAGAGCCTATGGCACTCTTCAGTCCTTCAAATATCTCCGTACTAAATATAACATCGATCCGTTGATCCGATTTGATGTGAAAAAAGACAAACAAACAAACACACTTTCGCATTTATAATATTAAATCAATATAATAGTCCTAGTATCTTTGAAACTATATATATAGGGCAAGGAGACCCATCCTTTGATATTCAATTAATATATACCACCACCGTATCATACTCCATATTAAAAATCAAAATAATTAGTGTACCTATTTAGAGTCGGATTCTGATTTTAAGTATTACGTTTTTGAGCACTATTGGCCTTGTCGTCTGGTATTCGAATTCAGAGGACATGAATGACATTATTCCTTTCTATTTCATAACAAAAGTGAGTCCTACTATTGTGAAAAAATCTAAAAGTTCAAATAACGGATTATTTTTGTTTCACTTTCTACTTCATATTATGTTCACAAACTTTTTGTTAACCTGTCAGTTCATTTCCATCTTCCCTCTTCTTCCTCAAGTATACTAAAAAGGTGAAGTCACCAAACATCATAATTGCCTACAGTAAATCAGGTGCGAACTAGGAATTTTCTTCTGCACTTTTCTCTTTTCAACATCGAAAACATCGAGCCGGAAATGAGTAGGTAAATCGTTGAAACACTTATCAGTGGGTCCCGACGTGACAGCCCGTGGTCTTGTTCCGTTTGACGCGGGTCGCGCGTGGCTCACCTCGATTAGGACTTCGCCCCTCGCGGATTTCGTTACAATTCTCTAACATGATCAATAAACTTCCTGGTTATAATTTATAATACGTGTTTTTTTTATATAGTACTACTCGACCCGACAGCCATTGTCTTGTCATTATTGGAAATATGTTGTCATGGTAACGCGTAAGGTTATGTGGCTGAATTGTTAATCCGTTATTTTGCCCTACAATAATGTATTTTTTTTAATTGTCCATTATATATATAGTCAAATTACAGCCTAAATGTTATCGTGTACTAAAACCTATTTGAAAAAAGTTTCATCAAAATTCGTCCAGTAGTTTTTGCATGAAAGCCGCAGAAAACACAGACAGAATGACGTCTTCTACAGTTTTATTATTTGTATAGATAAGGGGTTCAAAAGAGAAGTCGAGTTCATGACTACGGACACCCATAAACATCCACAAAGGCTATGTAGTAGCTCTCCTTCCTCCTCTCTACTTCATGGGCCATTGGATACTGACACGAAAAACGCGAAAGCATAGCTTTCACTTTACGCCGGTCCAATTCCGCTGCATTGCAGCATAGCGAAGCTCTTAGAAAAGATGGCTAGTGAGTACAGCAAACATGTGGGCAATAAATTTAACCACCAGTTTGCCACCAGTAGTAGGTACATCCGAAAAAAACATATTTGTTAAATTCGTAACTACGTCTCCATAGACTTAATAAAAAGTATAGACGGAGTGCTGTTAACAATGTAATGAAGCCAGCAAAACTACACCCATTCCTGTATATACACTAGGGTGGAGTGAAACATATCAAAAAATTTTTTTTTGCTCTTTTCAAATCTCCTGTATTGTTAATAGGTGACCATATGTAAACACTTTATTCATGCAAAAAATCAAAGGTCTACGACTTTATTTTCAGGTGGCGCATCGAGTCAATAGATTCTAAAAAAGTAATATTTTTACTTATAAGACAACCTTCAAAAAGAGTTGTTCTTACATGCTTTGCTTATAAATATTACTATTTTTAACTTCGCATAAGTGGTATCTCGTAACTAAATATAATATTTTTTTTATAAAACTTCAATATATTGTTTTGATATAGTGTCAAAATTAAGTAAATTTTAATAAAAAATGCCTACAACGCGTAAATATTCGCGGTATACTTTATTCGGTGATACAATCAAATTCAGTGATAATAGTTACCTACATATTGTGATGTGATTAAACACTACTTACATGCATAAGAAACAAAATGTTAGATTTAATGCAATGGATGAAATGGATCCTTTGCAATTGTTTAAGTACTTGTTACATACAAATGAATTACCACTTCGCTATTTGTTCTCTAGTTTCGATGGTACTCTTACAGGCCTTAATACTTTTTCAGGCAGGTTAAGAAAATAGCCTGATAAGTGTTTTAACTTAAAAATAGAAGCGTTGGAACCGTTTCTACCGTATTGCCCGATCTGAATAACGATTTGTTGAGCACCGATCAAAAATACCTTTATCAGATATGGTCTGCTATTTCTTCTGATACAGTTCCACTAAACTTAATTAATAAAGACCCAGGAAAACTAGTGAATTCTCGATTGTTAACTAGCGCTAACAGGATTCTACGTTTGTATATTGGTACAACTAAACCGACATATAATTTGTAAGAACTGACCACTTTTATCATAAAAGTTTACGCACTAAGCTGATTCGATATTAAATCCAAATCCTCTTGTAAATTTGGTCCTGTTCACATCTTTAATATGGTCAAAAGAAGTATAGTTATACGGGATTACTTAAAACGTATTGTATTTAATACTATTCAAAGAAATGCTTACTTCATACACCCAGGAAATGTATTGCTGGCTACGTTACAAGATGATATTTAACAAGTACGAGAGCTGGCTCTCCGGAGAGTTTTAAAGGCAAGAAAAGAGCCCAAAAGAAAGAAAGTTTTCTCGTGTAAGTTCGTTCGTTCCATATTTCAGTTACCAGATTTAAAAATTGATGCGACAAATTATTATGATTTGATAAAATGGCGAAAGAAAAGGTAATAGAACCTCCTTATTTGTATTCGCAGGGAAATACATTTACGTGTGATACCTTCTATGGCTCGGGTAGCCCCCTAGACCTATGTTGGACTCGACACTTAGTGTGCCGACTCAACTTTTGCGGGTGCCTTCGTCCGCTATAATTGGAGGGTCCCAGATCTGCAAACAACAGGATCCCGCCAGCAACAGGCTGGCCTCGTTGTAGAGTCCAGAATTTTCCTCCTTGGTAATTGTACGGCTGCCTCTGAACAGTCCCTACTACGACATGGAACCATGCAATGGAGTGAGGTTCCCATCCTGACCTCTGGCCCCTGTATTCCAAAGGAACACGCCACCAATGTATAAATTGGACCCGCCACTCGTCCCAATCCAAAACCCGCTATGCTGATTCAGAGAGACGGGTGAAGGATCCCGAGTGGAGCTGCTCTTAATGTGCCATCTTCCTCCAAGTCTGTCCGGTATGGGTAGTACTGTCCGGCATAGCCTTGGGGATCATAGAGGCACGCAAGCTCTCCCGCCACGACAAGGCAGCATCTTTGTACGGGAGGCAATAGAGGTTCTAAATAGGCCTACTACTACGGGCCATGCAATTGCGCCAGCTAGTGCCAATCCATTGTCGGGATATTTTCGTCTTACTTGACGACCTGCCGGCGCAATTGCATGCCCCGCGCGATCGCCGGATCTAAATCCACTTGATTATTTTTACTGAGGCGCACTAAATGATAAAATTTACAGTAGGCCTATTGAAAGCGAAGCACACTTGCGGAGACAAATAAACGCAGCAGCTGCAGAAATCGCAGAAATCAGTTTGAGGCGCTTGAAATGGAATTTACTTAAACGATGCCGTGCGTGTATCAGAGTCGGAGGCAGACAATTCGAACACATGATGTAAATTATCGATAATAACGTTTAATTTCTGTTGAGTAATTAAATTACCTGTGTATATTAAAATGTGGTCTTTGATTTAAAATACCCAATGTTATAGTAATATTTGAATTTAAGTTCATAATATAACACTGGCATTTAAAATTAATTAAAAATCAAAAAACCCTTATCATCGAAACAGGTCCCTTTGCAATGAATAGCAAATAATTTTTTTTTTCTCTATTGAAATAACTTAATGTGATACCTTTTTGGAATCTTTGATAACTTGGCAAGTTTTTTTTATGCTCGGCAGAAACAGCTCCATACAGTTTTTTTTCACCAGAGTTGATCAAATTTGAGTAAAATGTTTGACAAAAAAAATTTTTTTTTCTATTTTTATTTTTTTTTTAACTATTCTAACAGCGTTTACTAAAAATGCTATTTTGATTTATTAGAACAGTTCTTCCCGACGATGTAAGACTAAAAATTACAAAGATAGCTTTTTATTTGCGCTCACAGCAACAAAAAATAGTTACAATTTCGGCATTTTTTTCAAAAAATAAAAAAATACCGATATTTTCGTAACTATAACAATTTCATTAGAGTCATATTTAATTATTAGGTAGCTGGCCCCTTGGTCTAACTTCCCTATAAGTTTGTCGTGGTACTTACGAGACACCCTGTATAGCTAAACTTTCCAAATATTTAGCTCTCTTTCTTTTTTGACTCTCTGTCAATTTTCTAGAAAAATTAAATACTGGCTTTAAAGATTTATCTTCCTGTGGCTGTTTTAAAATTGCACCCACTCCTTTTATTGAGGCATCTGTATAAATATATGTAAACGAAGTACGTGATACTTCATTTAACACGTTCTATGCCGAGAGAAAAAACGCAGTTTCCGCTCCACGCCGTGTCGGTCAGTGATGGTTGACATTATAGACTTTCAGTTCAAGCCGCGTCAGTCAGTGATGACCGC
>LUGF01048828.1:218989-233637 GCA_001625245.1 Calycopis cecrops | reverse complement strand
TTTTCTCTGACTCCACCATTTTGAGATATGCACAGTCGAATGTTTTAACTACCTACAGGCAAACAAGTTTTAATGTTTAAACTTAAAATAAAATATGTGTGTTAGGTTTAGTGTGATTACAAGTATGCTAATCGTATTGAAAAATACAAATACAGGCAGCATATCTCCTATCCTAAAGTGACGGCTACGGGCTATACTGTATGTATGTGCATTTCGTCAGTTCTTGTGATTGTCTCTTAGCCTGTGGAAGGGGTGCATTTAAAGAGGACAACACAATTATTTGCATAACAACTATAAGTTTATGGAAGTCGTTATTTATCAAAACCACCGACAGCTAATTCTTTCTTTCATTCTATATTTTTTTATTTATTTCCAGATGGTGCACACAATGATGCCTATAGCACGGCCTATAGCGCTGAGCATGGCCGGAGCCCTCACGCTGGCGTACATGGCCTTGGCCATAGGACTTGGACCTCACGGCCAGGAAGGCCAATTCTACCAACAAGTAAGTTTACGTTTTTATGTAAACTACAATAAAGTCCAAATAGAATAAGTTAAAATTTAAGCTTCGTACTCACCAAAAAGGTCGGACTGCTTGTTTGCGATGTAAAATATATAACTATTCTGCTTGATTGCCTTAGGGTCCGTTGTTCAACTACCTTAGTTGTATCCACTAGCTAGGTACATAGTGCGAAGTATCACTTAGGTAATTGCGAGGTCTTTTTGCGTTTAGGTATATTATGGTTTTTATATTTTCATTCAAAACTATTTTCAAAACTTTATTTAATAAAACCATATAAGTTCCGAATTACTTGTTTCTTTTTCCATAAAATACAATATAATTGTGAAAGACTGTAAAATCTTGAGAAACAGTAACTGACGCTGAGAATTCCGCTTATGTCGCTTACCTCTCTTGCGCATGTTTGCTTCAAAATTATCTTCGTTCTTCTAGAGTTAACTTCACTTCGCTGTTAGTGATGGCATCAACAGTTCTTTTTGTAAAACCTCCAGTAACATTTTATCCTACTAGAACGTAAATAATTAGATTCGCCTTTTTAAAATCATTTTTAATGTCTACAATGATTAGGTACAACAACCAAACGTTGCTATTTTATTTTTTAAATCACAAATTCTTTTTTTATTAAGTCTATGTTTTATATAAAGTCATACATAAAAATGTTACTTTATTAGGTAAATAAAGTGCTTATTAAATTAAAACTCTATAAAATTAAATAAAAAAAGAAGAATGGAAATACTGTACGTCATTCTGTTACAAAGATTCCGGTCTAAATCAAATTTTGCCAGTGCATTTCAACTGGAGTCTATGTAACAGAAAATCGTTCAGTATTACCATACTCACAAGCACTTTTTATTTGGTCTGAGCTCACAAGTTCATGATAGGCTAATCAGAACTTTAATTGGAACGTGTGCAACCAGCTAGATGTTTATTTGCATAATTAATTGTAGAAATATGTGACTAGCATGTTATAAACGTACATGGACGCAATAAAATTTAAATATGAATATAAAACGCCTTTGGGTTATCAACATGCAATACGAAGAACTACTATTACAGAGTCAATTAGAACAGGCGCTCCTATAAAGTTAACTGCATTTACGATCGCGACGCTACAATAAGGGGGACAGCACACACGAGAATTTTAGACGCAGCAACCGGCGACTAAGATGCTTTTTAGAAGCTGTATGCAGCGACTAGACGCGGGGAGCGCACACTTAAAAACGCAAGACGAAGCGACTTAGACGCTAATGTAGGTTATTTAATGTCAAATAACGTCTGAATGCAGTTTCGAGATCGCGATACTGTCGCACGACTCTACTGCGACCGATCGCAGAGAGTCGCTAAATTCTGCAACTGCATCGATGCAGTCGCAAATTCGCGTGTGTGCTGTGGGTCTAATCACTAATGGAATCGTTATATCCTAACTGGTGGCTGCCAATTAGTTCAATTTGTAAGGATCATTTACACTTTTTGTAGCTTATTAGTAATAGTTGAAGCCTTTTGGTGACGCACATAAAAATCCACATGACAATGCAGATTTATTACTTTTCTTTTTACAATACCTTCTAAGGAGCCTTATAAGCCGCACAAAACGCGAATGCACAGCCATGACTTGGCGTCGGTGGTTGAGGAAGCGGCAGATACTCGTACCTCTCTGGTTGTGTCGAACCGTTTTTTTTAAAGAGCTTATATTCGGTGGAGGAAGGCTCCCGAAAATTATGCTTTTGAGACACGCTTGAATAAATTTACCAATTTTCTACTCACACTATTTGGCTTCAAGTCATCTTTAAAATTGAATTATTGATAATAGAACTACTTTCGGATGTTTCCCTTCATTTGCATATTTTTATTGCTTAACTTCTTGTTTATTTATTTATTTATTTCTTGTTATTCATTATTAAATTTCATGATACTAGATAATTTTCAATTCTAGACACAGACAGATGAACAACAGTGGTTCCGTCTTCTGAGATATTAAGGACCCTAAAGCTATTAATTACAACACAGCAGTGCCATGCCAGCTAGAGTCGGGCACGACCTGGGAGGTACCTCTCGTGCACATCATATCCGACTAGATTAGCAGTTGTGCTGACTCGTTTCATGTGTGATTTTTCTGTGGCCTACAGTAGAGTGAAACAGGGCAACTCAATTATAACCTCTACAGGGATGTCCGTGTGGGTCAACAGTACGACTGCTCGTTTTCCCCGCTATGCTTAACTAAACCCCCACTTGCAGCTGACCTGCGAGCTGGCGCTCCTGCTCTCGTCATCAGGCATCGGCCTGTACTACCGGGCCCTCACGGAGCGGGCGCACAGGAACACCTTCGCCGGCACCCGGACCTGCCTGGAGCAGAGGGTGGCGCTGGAGTGCGAGCGCGAGCAGCAGGAGAGTCTGCTGCTCTCCGTCATACCCGCCTACATCGCCGCCGAGGTCAGTCGTACGCTAGGATATAACAAAATAGAATGGATTCTCCAAGAAAAGATCTTACTCTTATTTAAAACTAGCTTCCGCCCGCGACTCCGTCCGCGCGGATGTCTGTCTTCGCGTGGATGGATTTTTTTTTTCTACGTATTTTTTCAGGTTAAAAAGTATGCCATTTTATGCCCAGGATAATAAGGTATATTTATACCAAGTTTCATCTAAATCGAACCGTTAGTTTTCACGTGATGCCTGAACATACAGACAGACAGACGGACAGGCAAAAATTTTTTTAATCGCATATTTGGGTTTGGTATCGATCCAGTGACACCCCCTGCTATTTATTTTTTCAATATTTTCAATGTACAGAAGTAGCCCTTCTACAGATTTATTATATAGTATAGAGTATAGATGCCGTCAACGCGCCTGCCCCAACAAAGCCTGGAGTTTTGCCTATGGGTGGCGGTAGTCACTAGTTTGCCACATACTATAAAAAAAATTAAATTTTATTCCATGTGTGAAAACTGATAATATGAATATACCTATGTGTGTAAGTGTTTTATATTTTAAATACACAGAGTAAAGTTCAAAAAAGATTGGGAATAGATTTAAACAAAACTTTTGTTTGAAAAACTTATCGCTATAATTTTTATAAAATAAACTAGATACCTAAGCTTGCTAATTTGTTTTATAAAATTTCAAATTTTTAATACGTTTAAACTTCATATAAAACAAGTGAATAAGGCCAGTTTAAGTTGGTACTAAACCCGCAATCAAGGCAGTTCGATTTCATCAGAAAGAAGAAAATAAAATTCGAATAAAGGATTAATGTTAGGAAATTCGATTAATGTTTTGGCGCCACACACCGGCCGAATAGCTTGTCCGAATATTCGGCGGCGGTCACTTCACAAATACCTGCAGCTGAATTTCACTAGCGGACTTCGCGTCAAAATTTTAAATTTCACTGACACCATTTTGATGTTCCGAAGTCCATCACCGTGCGGTTTAAACGCAATTTCCTCGGCGCATTACTTCTTTGTGTCCAGTTGCGTCTCTCGGTATTCCCGGACAGATATGCTTTAGGGATCTTCAAGACAAGAGCCTATTCTCATCTTAAAGTCCAGCAACGAAATTGCAAAACCCCTGGTGCTGCAGATGTCTGTGGGTGTCGGAAATCACCTTAATCTCGGAGACCCGACTACTTCTTGCCCCCTATATTATAAAAAAGTACTATTCTTTTCAAGTCGATTAATTAGCCAAGCGAGCTCCCTCCGCCATCACTACATAGTATAAAACGAAGTCGCTTTCCCCCGTCTGTGTGTCTGTACGCTTAGACCCTTAAAATTACGCAACAGATTTAGATGGGTTTTTTTGTAGATAATTCGAGAGGAAGGTTTATATGTATAATAGCTCCATTAAATTCTGGCGAAAAACTGTCATTTTAGAATTCTAAAGAAAGGTAATCACCATTTAAAACAATTGTATAATTTCGCCTGAAAAGTTTAGGTCTTAGATTGAGACAGAATGAAAAAATATTTCTTTTACCTTCGAGTATTCCACAGAGTCTATTGTTCTCTACCACAACAACGTAAATTTAATAAACGCTTAAGTTAATGAAACATATTAACAGAGAAAAGGAATTAAATTTGACGGCTCGAAGTTCAAAAATAATTGAAAAGGATAATAAGCTAGTATGTAGTCGTTAAAGGCCTATTGCCTATAGAGGGAGGAGGAGAAAGGGGGGCGCCAAGTATCTGTACAACCTCTATGCGGATGTTTATGGGCGTTGATGAAAATGGTTCCGATTGCTCGTTTGCCCCCTTATGTTTAAAAAAAAATATTGTCCGGATCCGCTTATCTAAAGTGATGTAATAGTACGTGTCCTAGACCTGACCGTGTGCCCTGGATCAGTGATTCTGCCAAGCTGGCTGCCGGCGTATAGTGACAGTTGTGCTGTCGCGTTTCGTGCGGTGTGTAAGTAGCCGGTGGCCTATGGAGGTGGGAGGAGGAAGGAGGGCAACACATATGTACAAACACTATTGATATATCTATTTGCGTCGCGGGTGATAATGATATTTATTTAATGCCATTATAATGGCTCCGACTGCTCGTTTGCCCCCTTATACTATTAAAAAAAAAAAAGGCATACTTTCTTTAACTGTCAACGTTGGTCCTAAATAACGCTGAGGTGGCAGAATGAGGATGTGTCTCAAAGTCTGAAGTCGTAGTTCCCTGAATATTGATGTCGAATAACTGGATAACCATGTCCGGGTATGAAATAGAGGTCCTGGTTAAGAAGAAAGTAGATATAGTGGAGGAGTAAGGACTCTGTTCTGTGATTTAGCACACAGGTAGGTACTATTATTAAACACCACATGTGTACTATTTGCGTGAGGATTTTAAGTGGCTAAAAATCCTACACTACCACCCAGTGAACGATTTTAAATTATTGGGATATTTTATCCCAAATAAAAAAAATATCCAAAAAAAAAATATTCTGTTCCGTTCGTTTACACGTTTTAAGCGAAGCCTCACAGTTTCGTTCACGTACGCGAGGCACAGGTAGTTAATTAATTAAACGAATTTTGTTCTATTGTGAAGATTTTTAGGTAAAGCGATAGAAAAAGCATTATCTTTGAGAATGAAGAGATGATAAGCCTACTCGCGCATAAAGTTATACTGCCCCATTTAAACGATTAGCATAATATGCAAGACACTCGACCCCGTTTTATAACAACAGTTATGATAGATTTTATTTTAAGACTAGCTGTGCGTAGCTATTTCACCCTCTTAGAGGTTGAATTTCTAAAAAACTTTTCTTAGTGGATGCCTACGTCGTAACATCTACCTGGATGCCAATTTCAGCTTGATCTGTCCAACGGTTTGGGCTGTGCGTTGATAGATGGCTATGTCACGTTTGAGTTTTATATATATAGATAAAGAGACATTAACTTTCGCTAACACACGCCCATAGACATCCGCTTAATAATTGTAGCAAATGGACAGGATGCCCTCGTCTATCCCTTCGAATGGGCCATTGGAAACTCACAAGTACTCAAGTCGTACGAAACTCGAAAGATCACTTATAACCCTTAGCGGCGATATCATATGAGTGAGAGATACCTCCCTGATTGTGCCGGCCCTATTCAGCTGCTATACATCACCTAATCATAATCATCATCATCACCATCAGCCTATTGCAGTTCACTGTTGGACGGCGGCCTCTCCCATAGCACGCCACTGGCCTCGATCTTCGGCTAACCTTTCCCACTTCCTGCCCATTGCTTACCGTGTGTCTTAACTCCATCTAGTCACAGGGCGTCCTACTATTACTATTACGTTTGTTTAGTATTGATATAATATCTATTAGTTTTACTAAGCTATTAAGACCATAGGCTAATTTCGCCAATGCAGGGCATCTTTCAATTGACTTCCACAACCATTTTCCTTCATAGTCACCATCATCATTAATATAAGAGCTAGATTCTTGTCTGTGCAACTCTTTCAATTCTCTTCATCACCCGACAAGCTCGTCGTCTCTCTACGTAAGACATGACATTTTTTTTATTTAATCTGTGTAACTGCGTCTCTGTCTTCTATCTGTTTTTGCTTCTACCTTTTCTTCTAAGTTTTATGATAGTAAAAAGGGGAAAACAAACAGTCGGATGACAATCCCTTCGGACGACAAATGACCGCTGTTTGAATTGTTACATATCTGCATTGAACAGAGGAATAAATTAGGGCAAGGCATTTTCCTCATCTTTTCCACCCCTCCAATAACCAATCGGCTACTCACAAAACGCGATAGCACCATCACGGATAGGTACTTCCCCGGTCGTGCCGGCATAATTAGGCTGCATACATGACCTCTTACTAACCACCTCCTGACTCACTTTCGCTGTTATTCCGTTACGGTGAAATCCTGGTCACCCAGTTACCTGCTAGTTAACACGTAACAATGTTGATGTGTTTGTTTATGTGATAAAAACTCGCGAACGATAAGTTGAGACAACAACGATTATCACTTTAACCGATACTGGCGACCTCGTAGATGGTAGATATCTAGATTGGTTTATCTTTGTATTGCTGTAGATGGAGGTTCTTCACGAACAGCCTACTCTTATCTTTAAGACCGGGAACGCTTCCAAATCTCGAATTTGCGGATGTCTATGGGCGGCTGTAGTAATGTACATGGTCTTTTGGTCATTTGTCCCTTATCTTATAAACAAGATATTTCAGCGCTGGAAAACCGTATAGCTTCTGTAAGTTACACATTCTTTCTGTAATATCTTCGTGTTTCGTGCGGTGTGTGAATTCGATAGCCATTAACCATTGTATGGGGAAGCAGGACGAAGAACGACACATCTACATTACAACTATATGGCTATGGAAGCCTATAGAAAGACTTTAGTAGTCACGACAAGACTGCGATCGCTCTTTTGACCCTTTATACTAATACCTATATGTTTTCCGACACTCACATTGAAAGGTCATTTGAGTTCATCTTTTGGCCCTTTAGCTTTATTTAGGTTGTATTGGGAATAAAATATCCTTTAGTCAAGTTAATTTTAGGATGACATATAGGGTTGTAAGTGTACTGCAGGGGAATCGCGCCGGCACGACCGGGGAAGCAACTCTCGCTCAGATGATAGCACCGTAAAGTGGCAGCTACCCTTTCGGGTTTCGTGCGGTTTGTGAGTAGCGGGTGGCCCATTTGAAGGGAGGAGAGAAGATGGGCAATGCATAACGTGCGCACGTCGATGGGAGTCGGTAGTCGTCCAACGGATCGACTGCTCGTTGGCCCCCGTATAAAAATATATAAATATACTAGCTGCGCCCCGCTGTTTCACCCGCGTAAATTTCGATCCGGTGGAAAATAGAAAATTATCGCCATCCCATAGGTACATTTTTTCGGTATAAAAACTATCCTATGTTAATCCAAGTTACTGTCCATGTATGTGCCAAATATCATGAAAATCGGATCAGCAGCTTTTGCGTGAAGGAGTAACAAACAAACAAACAAACAAACATCCAAACTTTCGCATTTATAATATTAGTAGGATACTATACATTTTTTATTGAATAATTCATCTTTGCTAGTAGTATGTTTAGCGCAGTGCTTCGTTCACGTTGGTAAGAGGTAGTGCCACACTGCATGCTTGCATGCAGTCGAATTGGGCCGGCACGACCGGGGAGGTACCTCTCGCTTACACGAGACTGGCGTAAAGTGACAGCTATGCTGTCGCGTATCGTGCGGTGTGTAAGTAGCCGGTGGCCCATGGAGGTGGGAGGAGAAAGGAGGGCAGCGCATCTGTATAGCCTCTATGCGGATGTTTGTGGCCGTCGTCGGTAGTCATGAAAATGGCTCCGGCTGCTCGTTTGCCCTCCTATTTCATAAAAAAAAAAAAGCTTTTTAGTGTGTGGTCCGATTGTGTTAACAACAGCGTTGGATCGGTTTCCATTGACGAGCAGAGACCATGCAGCATTGCGCTTGATTTGGGCCTGAGTAAACCTTCGAACCTCAAACCGTTGGCGCAACGTATGCGGGTTGCGTTGTAACTGAGCCGATAAGGGCGACGACACACGTGCTACTTTCAGCAGCAGCGATCGGCGATTTTGCGACTGCAGCGATGACGCATCACGATTTTGCGACTCTGCGTTCAGTCACGGTATCGGAATGCTCGAAACGCATCGCAGGCGCTTCGCGACTGACGCGTTCGGTCTTTTTAAGTGTGCAGTGGGGAGCGTTTGATCGCTGTATTCTGCTTCTTAAAAGCGACTAAATCGCCGACCGCCGCTGATAAAAGTAGCATGTGTGCGGTGGCCCTAAGTTGTAAACATTTAAGGGCATCGGTAATCCCTTACCACATATCTCCAACTGCTTGTTTTCCGCTTATGTGTACACTAGCTGCGCCTCGCGGTTTCGCCCGCGTGAGATTCGATCCCGTGGAAAATAATCCCATGGCATCCCATAGGAACATTTTTTCTGGATAAAAACTATCCTATGTTATCCAAGTTACTCTCTATGTGTGTGCCAAATTTCACGAAACTCGGTTTAGCAGTTTTTGCGTGAAGGAGTAACAAACAAACAAACCAACAAACATACAATCTTTCGCATTTATAATATTAAGCATGTACCTGCGTGCATAACACCGCCGTTAAGTGAGAGCTACACCGTCACGTTTCGTGAAGTTTGTAAGTAGACGGTGGTCCGCTGGTCGCGTTATCACTTGCACTATGATATGAACTGTATAGTTGGCTAATCAGACATGGTCTTAGCCGAAACTCGGCTAAAACGAACAGACGTGTCGTCGTCTAATGGAAACACTAACCATTCTCGGAATGTCAAACAGTTAGCATCAGTCACCAGCGGCCTACTCCACATTCAGTGACGAGACATCCATGGTGTTGTAACGCAAGCTGAACTCTACCACTATGATATAGAGTACAATATCGGATAATGGAAAAGTAGGCCGTTTCATGATTTTTCAATACGGATTGTTTTGTGTGTCTGAGTCAAGGTGTATGTTTGCCTGTGTAGAGGTTAATGAACCTCAGTAACACAAATATTTTGTTTGTTTGCCTTTTTGACAAGAGTTTTACACAGTTTGCTTAGTTTAGTAGGAAGGAAGTAGAGCTACGGTTTTCTATTTCAAACCCCAATTATTTTTAAAATGGCGCCTGTGAAGAATTATGCACTAATACTGAATCATATTATTAATGAATAATATGATTCAGTATTAGTGCATAATTCTTCACAGGCGCCATTTTTGTTACTTTGGTTTGTTACATTTGTGTTACTGAGGTAATAAATTTAACATTATGAAATGTCATAATGTTAAATTTATTATACACAAGCTGCGCCCCGCGGTTTTACTCGCGTAAATTTCGCTCCCGTAGAAAATCATTCCATGGCATAACATAGGAACATTTTTTCGGAATAAAAACCTTCCTATAAATAATCCTATGTGTTAATCCTAGTTACTCTATATGTGTGTGCCAAATTTCATGACAATCGGTTCAGCAGTTTTTGCGTGAAGAAGTAACAAACAAACAAACATACAAACTTTCGCATTTATAATGTTAAGTAGGATAAAAATAAATGCGTCGGTACTCACAAAATGGATCCGACTGCTGGTTTGCCCCCTAATACTATAAAAAACGTATCTCAGCCCCGATACGCGTTTAAGCGCTAATTTACTTTTTAAGAACGAACACGATTCTGAAGTGAAGTGTGCGAAAAGAAGAACACGATAAAGCGTTATGCTCGGCGTTACGTTGCACTCTACATGATAATAGGTATTTGTTTATATTTTTTTACTAGCTTCCGTCCGCATCTCCGCCCGCTTGGATTTCGGACTTCAAAAATGGAGATAATATACATATAAACCTTCATCTTTAATCACTCTGTCTATTAAAAAACCCATCAAAATCTGATGCGTAATTTTAAAGATCATACAGACACAGACTGCGGAAAGCGCCTTTGTTTCATACTATGTACTGATACCACGCGCCTATGACCTTCCTTAAAAAGCAATCTCTAATAATAATCTGTGGACTTCTACACCACGGTTTGCCTAGGTACTAAGGTACCTTCTACCTACCTTACCTTCGGTTTAAGTAGGTACTGTAAGGGCTTGTGTAACGGATACCCAATAGGGAGAGTATAAGCGAGAGGTACCTACCTGATCGATCGCGCTGCCTTAATTCAGCTACACGCACGCAGCGTGGCAGTACCTCTTGCCAATCTTGAAAATCTCGCAATCCGGTTTTCAGCAGTCTCAATACCGGTTAAAACCGGTTTTCGACCGCGAGTTTTTCCACGATTTTGGCGCATTATTAAGCCGTAATTGTAAGCGTCATAAAATCTAGTGTTATCCGACTATGCGGATCTGATTAAATTCTGTCACGACTTGTAGGTGGTTGACCTTGTAACATGTCAGGAATAAAAAGATGAGATCAAGAGATTGGACGTCTTTATTATCTTGGAGTAAAATGGACAGTCAAATGCTGCTTTACAGTTTGACGAAATTTTTATATAATATTAAAAAAAAAACCAGTAGGCAGACATCGTACACTTCTAGATATAGGCTTCTCGCAGAGAGCTGTATGCATTCAGCGGCTTTCCTTGGCGACCTTGAACAGGTCAGCACTGGGTGAGAGGCCGCCGGACGCAGCGCTTTTCGCCGCGGGACCACTTGCTCTCCAGCTGTTATCGGTAACGCGAGCCATTTCAGCTTACTGCTCAGAGCTATGCAGTTATCACCCTGATTGACTTGCGGATCTCCGAATTGAAATAGAAATAGAATAGAAATAGAAACAAGTTTATTCAATGCTCCACATATTGATAAAACATAAATAAACAATAGGTACATGAGACACAAAAAAAAAGAATAGAAAAATTGCTAAAAAATAAGGTAAAAAACAATTTAAGTATTTTCTTTTTTTGCATATTCATGCACAGTGATGTAATGAGGGGAGCACTGAAAAGGATGTCACTCGGCATACGTCGGAGAATATCAGTTCACCGGCACCGATTTTCAGTGACATCCAAAGGTCAGACGGAAAGCAATAACATTCAAATAAATTCAGTTACATAATAAAATAAATAATTGGTTTCATTAGGTGTTGCGTGATTAGTAGGTACAAGTATAATTAAAATTTTGAATGTATATTTATAAAGTATTAATAAATATTTTTTTAAAGGTGAGATATAAAATATATAGAATATTAAAACGAGAGTATTAGTAAGTATTATGGTTATTGTATCGATAGGGAGCCATTCCACAGACGACATGTCATATGTCTATAATCTACATCAATCGGCGTTCACACTTCACAGCGCGTACAACGAGGTTGAGTAACGCTTGAGAGAGACGTCTATTTTAGTAATTTATTATTACACGGAACGTAATTCTGTCATAGCCGACCATATCTCGAAGACCAACCCCGGCAATAGTTTTCCATAGCACCTGCTGGAGGTTCTAGCACAGTATGTGCCACGTATAGCGTTTTCAAATATTTTAGTTTTACATTTCTATCGACAAAAACTGTTTTTTTTAATATCCCATGTTATGTTATTACTTTTTACCTAGGAGGCTCATAAAATATGCAGACATGTTGTGTTTGTCCATCTTCCCCCCAAAGCGCGACGCATCTCCTTCCGCACCTAGCGCGACGCATCTCCTTCCGCACCAAGCGCGAAGCACCTCTCTCCGCACGAAGCGCGTCGCACCTCTTTCCGCACGAAGCGCGAACCACATCTTTCTGCACGAAGCGTGACGCACCTCCTTCCGCACCAAGCGCGAAGCACCTCTCTCCGCACGAAGCGCGTCGCACCTCTTTCCGCACGAAGCGCGAACCACCTCTTTCTGCACGAAGCGTGACGCACCTCCTTCCGCACCAAGCGCGAAGCACCTCTCTCCGCACGAAGCGCGTCGCACCTCTTTCCGCACGATAGCATAGTAGTCTCGTTACGGCGGTGTCCTTAGGCCGAGCTGCAGCTGCTGCAGCAGTAAGTGCAGGTACTTTTAGAAGACCTTTTACAAAGTGCATGATCATAAAAAATGAAAATTGATATTTTCAACCTGGGCCCGATATGCAATAAAAAGTCCTTGCTAATTAACCTTTTTAGGTTCTAGCGCAAGTGGGGTAACGGTCGCGGTAAGTGGTGAGGTCGTGACCTTTGGGCTATTCTCGGAAAGGCTTTTGCGGCTGTCAGATCTGGAGACTAATTAAATAGGTATGAGTACCCAAGATATTGCATTTGGGGGTATTTTTTATATTATAATGAAAAATAAAAAAAAAATAATTAGACTAAGTTACTCCTTATAATATCAGCTACGTGTCAAAAGTCCCGTCAAAATCGGTCAAGTCGTTTCAGAGATTAGCCGGAACAAACAGACAGAAAGACAGAAATTGTATTGAAATGTTACTTTTGTATATGCACCGCATATGCATTCATTTGCATAAAGTAAAAAAGCGCCCTAGCTGCGCTCCGCTGTTTTACCCGCGTAAATTTCGATCTCGTGGAAAATAGAAAATTATCACATGGCATCCCATAAGATTTTTTTAAAAAACTCCTATATAATAAATCCTGTGTTAATCCAAGTTACTCTCTACGTGTGTGCCAAATTTCATGAAAATCAGTTCAGCAGTTTTTGGTGTAGGGGTAACAAACAAACATACAAACTTATATATTAATAGGATAATCCCCATCTTGCGGTCCACATCAATGTAATACACAACCACAAATATCACATCTTTGTACTACAAAGAAGCCGTTTGAGTGAAGAATCAAAGCATACTCCTGAGGCGGAAGCAACAGACGTAAGACAATTCAGCCCGGAGCAAGGAGCAGGGGCGTAGCCAGCACCGTATCTGCCTTATCAATTACACGGGGGCCTGGGGTCGCGAGGGCCCCCAACATGCGTAAGCGAAAATTAATAAAAATTTCCCAAAGGGCCCCTAAACCAACTTTTACACGGGGCCCCGCTACGCCACCACTGCACTGGTTAGGAGTAGCAAATTACAATGGGAACTGAGTATTTTAACCATATTTTGGGCTTAACGTTAAATAATGTACTTTTAAACAAAAATAATTTCGATGTTTGAAATGGAAGCTCTCACTTTTTCAAGCCCTTTGTCCCGCCTACTAAGCCTTTTTTTTATATATTATGAACAGGATGATTTTTAATATAATTTTAATTATAAGAGTACATTTATTTCACTTTATCTCAACTAACCGACCGGACATACGTTGTACTGTCTTAATTAAAGAAATTGTTGTCGCGGTAGTTATTTAAGGTATTTAAGTAATTCAAGTTGCGGAAATGTTAAACACGTTACCTTACTCTAAACTGGTACGTATGTATACTCTTACCTCACCTAAAAAATATTAATATTATACAGATCGTAGCAATACTAAAAGACAAAAATAATACCTCCTTTATCAAGTTCGATACAGTCGATTGAAATTATGTGCCTACTATAAGCTCGACCTTCAGTTCTCCATCTCCAGGCAGTGCCACTGAAGAATTATCAAGCTGTGTTTGTGTAACAGGTAATAGACAACCCATCGTAATGGCCCGTCTGTCCTTATGTCTGTCACACTGTATCTCACAAACCTTTATAGCTAGAAAATGTTAACAGATGTTTTTCTGTTGCTGCTACAACGAAAAAAAAAACTTAAAATTGGTAGGTAAATTCTAATTAATTATATCACTGAAAATAAAGAACTGAGACTGTTATAAAAATGTATACCTATTACAACTACAAATATGTGTATTTCGTTTCATACTGAATTATTCTCAAAGAGTATGTCTTAAGGATGCTAAGTAACAATACCTTAGCACTGTTTTTTTTTTTTTTTTTAGATAAGAGTCTACGCTAGCAGAACTGAAAGCCCAGTGCAGCTTCGTCTGTATGAGAGGCGAGTGCCCTAAGGTAGCTCGAGCCTCTGTAATTTGTGGTCGATGGGGGGCAGACCCCCCTTCTTTCCCAGCTACTGGGAGAAGGCAAACCGGACTATTGCGATTAATAGGTTATACTATTATTATCTTGGCCGAGGACAGCGGGTGTCCTCCTCTCCCCACCTCTAACGGCCCCTCCGCAGCTCACGCGTGGTAGCTAAAAAGTGGCCGACACGGGTCATGAGCTAGAAGAGCTCTATGAGCTATCATGACTGGGGGGCCCGGACCCCCCCTCCACC
>LUGF01048828.1:188116-198384 GCA_001625245.1 Calycopis cecrops | reverse complement strand
TGTTGTATGTACACACAAAAATGTAATTCTAAGTAATTGAAATATTTAAATCATAAAATTTAATACATCTATACTAATATTATAAAGAGGAAAGATTTGTTTGTGTGTTTGTGAGTGTGTGTGTGTGTGTGTATATATATAACGAATAGGCTCCGAAAGTACTGGACTAATTTCAAAAATTCTTTCACCATTTGAATATTATATTATCATAGACTAACATAGGCAATTTTTTACTAAGGGAAAATGCTTAATTGTCTTGGGAGAACAGGTAAGCTTCTAAACGGCTGAACTGATTGGGTTAATAATTTATGAGAGTTAATACTCTCTTAATAGATGGTTTCCTGGATGCTTAAAAAATACAATTGAATCCGGTAGGTGGCGCTGCTGTCGGTATGACTACTATACACCTTGACCGATTGGGTTAAAATTTTGTATGAGTATTTCCATTGTTTCACAGACAGATATATATAAAAATGAATGTTTGTCTGTTTCTCCTTTCTAGAATCGTAATGCTTAATGCATTTGAGAATGTGGTGATCTTTAGTAAAGTTGTTCTGAATGCGCTCACGAAGGTAATTTTTCGACAGATGGCTCCACTGTCATTTCAATTAATTTTATATATTGCGTATTAATATGGTGTAGCAACGCGAGCACGGCAGCACTGTTATATAAAGATCTCTAACATTTAATATTAAATTTTCTCACGCAATATTATATTAAAAACAAAGCAGTGTTTTTATTAAGCAAAGCAGTTTTTGTGTTTTTATTACAATAGACTATTCTTTATTATAATACATTAATATATACTATAGTACAATAGACTATTATAACTCTATTATAACTAAAACATTCGCGTAAACTTAAGAAGAGAGTCTCAAGGTACTAAATTGGAAATTAATAATAAGTAACGCTATGTGTGCGATTCATGTTATTGGTTAATGACTTCAATACTCGGCAGTGTTATAAAACTCATTAAGTATTTTTAGTTATTTTCACTCGCTGGCAGTCTGTGGCGGCATGTGAGCGAGGCTCTTGATTGGAATATTTCTGCTCTGCCAGGTTTGGATTAGTTCATCGCAGCTTTGGTCACCATGATTATAAGTCGGATTTCACTCCATTCGATTATTATCCGACCGACATTCGGCCCACATGAACAAATAGAATAATATTTTTTTAGTTTACTACTTTGTCCTCTAGACGGCGCTACATTTAATTTAATATGACGTCACACACACACACACACGTCTATAAACCACGCATTCAACGATACCATATTTGTCTCTATGTGATAAGTATTTTAGAAGCTACAGAGAAACAGATGAACAAACATACCGGTCAAAATCATAACCCTCTTTTTTGCTTCGCCATAGTCGGAGAGAAACGGAAAAATTAAGGGCCGTTTTCGATATAAGTATAAGTATATTGTTTCGACTTGGCGCTAACCGTGACATATGTTATATTTTACCGTATGACCTGCATGCGTGACCTTCTAGACTACAGTTAAGGTAACCGTTCAAATTTAACATCTGTTGTGTTTGTTTTAAGTGCTATTTAACTGTTACGAGTGTTAAGGTTGACTGGTACCTAATTGAAATGTGTTGAACCATCGAAGTTGATTTGTTAATTTAACAGTAATAAAAAGGTTTTAGGGATATTTTTGATTGGATTTAGTATTATTTTCGAGCTGCTAATTTGCGCTTATACCTAAAGTTTTCAAGAAATTAAAATAATTAAAAAAAAACTTCTGGGCACCTTACTAAATCTAGATTTATAAACTCTTCCTAAACGTGTTGGTCGATTATTTCCATGAAATTTTCTATAGGTATTCTTTAGGTTTTTTTTTTATTGTACAAGGGCGCAAACAAGCAGTCGCCGACATTTTCATAATTCCCCACGCCCATAGACATCCGCATAGAGGCTGTACAGTTGTGTCGCCCTCCCCCATCCTCCCCCCTATGGCCATGGAAAATTTAATTACGATGTGATCTCAGGACTGAGAGTTAGGTGCGTGAAACCGCGGGACGCGGCTAGTATATTAAACTAATAACAGTAACAAAGTCCAATAGCCTTGATATTGGAGGAGAGTTTCTAATCTAAAAGAGCAAATATCTTTCAAAATCGAAAATCATCTTCGGATGAAGCAGTTATTTTCTCATTATGATGTGGAGCTGCAGTTTTCTAGACGCTTTCTTCGTGCAATGACCTTGCTACATGCGGGGTCAACAACCCATATCGACCGGAACTTATACACTCAATACTCATTACGAGATGTCATAATCTTCATCGTTTTGATGGGCCATAAATGTCCGACACCGTGGTTGAATTAGGGAGGGAAAATGAAAATATTCGACGATAGTATGCAGCATGGCACTACCTGTTGCGAGGTAGTGCCATGCTGCATACTGTGCCGGTATCTCTCGCTCATATGATACCGTCGTAATGACAGCTATGGTGTCGCGTTTCGTGCGGTTTATGAGTAGCCGATTGGAGGAGTGAAGGAGGGAAACAAGTCTCTATAACAATTATGTTGGTGTCTATGAGTATAGACATAAAAAAAAATAAAAAAGACATTTTCAGACATGCTCTCTTTAACCCCATATTTATATTTAACTCTACACATTATTAAGATACCCTTCACTACCACAAAATTACAAATAGGAAGTCCCTGAAGAGCATATATGTATGTTACTTAGCTACGTAGCTTTGGTAGCTACCATTAAGCTACATTATGGTATGAGACAAACGACAACGAGCAAACGAGGTATCCTCGTGCTGACCCAATTAGACAGCAACGTAGCATTAACCTCTTAAAACATTACTCATCGGAGAACATATAAATAATCTTTTTCTCCGTAAAAGAGGCGTGCCCCCGTTTTCAGCCGCTATTTACTTTGGTTTGTGGTCTGACGAAATCTGATTACTCACTTGGTAAATCTCGCAACAGTTCGTCATCTCATTATTTAAAAGAAATTGGCGGAATGTCATCGAATGACATCACGGTGAATCATTAAAATTAGTCTTTATTAGTGTTAGGTAATGTTGGTTTAGTATGCGTATTATATGAGTAGTTTTAGTCGTTACAGCGCCACAAAATACCTAGAATTGCGTTATCTTTTATTACTAACACGACAAGCCCCTGTAAAAACCTATTCATTAGAAAAAACGTAGGTATGTCGTCACACTAGAAGTGACGCTTCTGTAGGTAACCTACGAGAGAATTGTATGCAGATACTAGCTGCGCTTCGAGGTTTCACTCGTTTTTATTCCATGGGAACGTCGTGAAGAAATCTTTATATAGGTACAGGGTTATTTTTTGGTCACCGGCCATATTTTCAAATTTGGTTCTGAATCAATATACATTCGATTTATGAAATAAAAAATATTAAAAAAAATATTAGATACAATTACTTTGTCCCATGTTATAAAACATATTTCTTGGTCACCACGTGCATCACACTCGCGACTCACGGTAGACCGACGTAACTGACCTTGAAGTCGATACATTTCTTATAGGAACAACAATCGATTACTTTTTAAGGACCATTTGAAATCGATTTTTATTTAACAAAATATTACAATTAGACGATAAAATATAAAACACACCCTTGCAATGATGTTTACTTCCTTATTTTAAAATTTGGTCGGTGGTCAAAAAAATAACCCTGTATAAATTGAATCTTTGTCTATAAGTACATGTTCTTTATAGAATCGTAAACTATACATTTGATCATGTGATGATCTTGTTGTGCATGAGCTCACGAAGGTTTATGAGTTGGTACGACCAATTTTCGACAGATGGCGCCACGCGTAGCAACGCACGCAGGGTACAGTTAGTATACTATAAAACTTGTTTTATAACCTGCCGAATAAATACATGAATTTAATAAAAATAGGTCACCCCGTTTCAGAGATTTAACCACAAACACCGTGATATCCTTTCCTACCGATCTGGACCTAAAAACTTTTGCTATTGAAACTTTTATGCTGAAAATTCTGATGACCCTTAGCCTTTACCCACATAAAATGTATCCTAATAGGGGTTTAGGGCTTAGTTAGAGCTAGTTTATTACTACAAATCTACGTAATCTTTAAAGCGGCGGTTTTCAAAATGGCCTTATCTAAAACCGATCTAAATAGGCTTCCAATATCAGGATCCATTTTAGTCTTTAGAAAAAGGTAGCATACAATTGGTAATTCTCCTCTGATGTCTATATCTATGAAGTAGTAGTAGTAAGAAAGGCAACGATGCGAGAGGAGTGGCGACGGATTGTGAAGCGTGTCACCAACCCTGATGTGACGACCACGACCACTCTGCCAAGAGTGTGACGACTAAGAAGAAGTAGTAATAGTTCCTAGCAGTGCCCCGCGGTTTCACCCGCGTTTAACTTCTAAGAAATCCATATAAACTTCAACACCCTATTTCACCACCTTAGGGGTTGAATTTCTAAAAATCCTTAACGTCATAACATCTACCTGCATGCCAAATTTCGGTTTGGGATGTGTGTTGATGTCAGTCAGTCACCTTTGAGTCTTAGGTATATATATATATATGTATAAGACTCAAAGGTGTTGAAGAATCTTTCCATGTATTATTATGTATTCCTTTTATATAGTTAAGACATCATTTGTCTAAATTTATTATCAACTGCCTGTAAATATTTCATGGAAGGGGTTCACAAAATAATCGCTTGCTACTTATCCGCTCTAAAGTCTAAAGAGTAGCCGAAATTCGGCCGGGAACACTATAATTAATAATTAATTACAGAGGGATTAGGTAATACAGACACAACAAGACTATAATCCGGTTCTACGTAATTATACACTTAATTGTGTCTTTGAGCGTAATTGAACGTAGATAAAGTTAATTGGTTAACGATCGGAAAACTCGTCTTTTATTCATTCTGTTATAGTGTGTGATATTTACTTATCTTTTGTGTATCTTTTTTTTAAATTGTGTGTGGTAAGTACTGGTCTGATTTTCGGTGGTCGATAAATCGGCCCAGTTTGTTCTGCGCCTATGTTCTTTTCATAGACAAAGTTCTTTTCATGGACAAAATTTTATATTTACTTTAGAATAGAAATAGAAATAATTTTTTGAATGCTCCACAAAAATATATAGCAGAATACATGAAACGCAGAAAAAATGAAAGAACAAAAAATAAAACAGAGAAAAAAGAGAAACAATTTGAGAAAAAAAAATAAACAATTTGAGAAAAAAGGAAGTCACTCGGCATTCGTCGGAGAATTTAAGTATCCGGCACAGGTATCATTGATATCCGAAGGGTACGACGGAAGACAATGAGTTTAATTTAAGGGTTTTAGTACGATAAAATATTTATTAAAGGTACTAGCGAAAACATATACCTTTGCTAGACGTTTCGGCTGGGTTACACTACAAAATGTACAATAAACGCGAGAGTCGCAAACAAGTATTGACAAAATATTAGAAATGATATATAAGATAAATAAGTCTCGTTAGATGCGGAAGTTTTCACAGATTTTCCTCTTTGTGATTTCGTTATGTTCCCTTTGGGTAATCAATGAAAGTAAACAAAATGTTACAAGCAAAAGCCACGCGTGGCTGGGTGAGCTATATAGGTACATAAAAATAATGTATGTTGACTTGTTCTTTATACTTTCAAAGACAGATTGTTCCATCAGTAATATAACTTTGAACTGATCAGGTTAATCAAGCATTTTTCACTTTATTGACATCGTAGTCATAATAATATCTGTGGACTTTACATACCACGTTAGTTTAGCCCCGTACTAAGTCCTGTACGTACTGGTGTTACGGGTAACAACGAAAATATATTTAATATTTTTTATAAATTTAGGAAATTTCACATTTAAAAATCTTATTATAGAAATACATATAATACATACATAGATAAACGTCCATGACCTAGTTTTGATTTGAACCCGCTACCCCTTGCGTAACATGCTTCTCTTACCCGAACTGTCACCACTGCGCCAGCTGGTACCCGCAACAAAAAGAACCTTCGCCGGTTTACCCTCAACCTTATTCCGTCGGTTAGTACACAAACAGATAATCGTGCCGCCCAAATACATCGGTAATTAAACCTGAATACATATTAACTCGCTGATACGTGTTGGTTTCATTACAGTTACAAGCGTTTAACTAATTTGCAAAATATAATTTATTTGTAAAAAAATACGTGGTCTGGTAAAAAACGATTATTTATAAAGGTTCTTTGATCAATACTAACGTGTGGCGATCGACACGTTCGCGTTTTAAATTCAACTGGACATTGAAACATTTTAAATTTAATTTTTAATGTCAAATAGTCGTATTAGTTCAGATGACAGTGGTTTTGCGCACCGCCTTAGTGCATTATTGGATAATTTAGACAATAACTTGATTTTTAACAATTTCCCTCTATTTTTAAGATAATAATCATCTTTAGACGTATATATATTTTTTATAGCACAAAGGGGTAAACGAGCAATCGGAACCATTTTCATGACTACCGATGTCCATAGATATCTGCATAGGGTCTATACAGATGCGTTGCCTCCTTTCCACCTCCTCCTATTTCCATGGGTATTATACATACATACATATTATATAGTAGGATTTTAATGATCGTCTCTATCTTTGTCTGTAGACAATACATACGCATTATTGTTATTGAGACCTTTTCCCTTTTACCCCTGAATAATATATTGTATGACCATATTTGTCATCAATTTGCCCACTTATCCTTCATATATTCAAGTAGTATATTTTTATTGCATCATATAGTAAACAGTGTCCTCAATACGGAAGCAATATTCATGCAGATGAGTCGCAAAACCGCGCGTCCTCATACGGGGACGGCCTTCGGCTTTCCGGCAGGACATTAAAATATGATAAATGTTAATGTATGTCCCACAGAGCGAGACAAAGAAATTTGTGAAGTTGTATTTCTTTATAGTATTGGAGGGCAAACAAGCAGTCGGTGATATTTTCATGACCACCGACGCGCGCTACGCAAGTTTTGATAAAAGTGCCGTAAGTTTAGATAAAAGCAACGAAATAAAAATTTGAAATTGACCTCACTCGCTGTTCTCAAATACAAAAGTTCATCAAAGACGGAAGCTGTTTCAAAATATACCAAATATAATTAGTTTTTTTTTATGGTATAGGGGGCAAACGAGCAGGTGGTTAGTGACTACCGCCGCCCATAGACATCCGCAAAACTAGGTGTCTTGCAGACGTGTTGCAGGCCTTTAAGGAAGAGGAATGCTCTTTTCTTGAAGATCCCTAAGTCCTATCGGATCATTATAAGTTACATTAGTATTCTTTCTTTCATCCCTTTAAAAGTTGCTTTTGCCGTATTCTTAAAAAAGTTGCGGTACCACAAACAGAAACAACAACCTTGAGGTACGCCTCTGTTGAGGGTCGAAATCTCTTACAAGAACACATTAGCCAAGATTGTTCTGTATAAAAACATGATGAAACGTCATAAAAATGGCAAAAAAAGTGAAAGAAATCAGAGTATTTCGGCAAGGACGTATTATGAAATGAAATATATCCAATACTTCACTTCTGTGATGCAATTGTTACGACTAAACCGGGCCTACGGGTTCGATGTCAACCGAGAAAATATAGGCATCATATATTATATAATATCATAATAAATATCACGATCATTTACTATTCATCTATCTACTCACCTGCATCTGAAAGCGACTTATTTTATCCGAGTCAGTTATAGCATCAAATCTATCTACCTCACACTAGATTACTCATTATTGTACGATTAATATATTGTTTTTTTTCTATGGAGGTGCAAAAGAGCAACCTATAGACATTCGACTAAATACATGTATAAGAGACTTAAAGACAAATAAATACCTTCTATATCTACTTTGACTCCGCCTGACGTCTCCGAAGAGTTGTCTTCTATCTTCTTCTGCACTATTCCCGTACTATTTTCGCCGCAGTGACTTCTTTTGTCTGTGACGTAATAGAACTGAAAACAAAGAAAAATGTATGTTAATTAAGACTTTTAAAGCACTCAAAGAATACACCCTAAGTCGCCAATCCAGCGCCTAATTTAGCTCCAGTTGTGTCGTTCTAACGTCCCATTGGAATAGAGAGTGCACTTGTGTCTGCGCATACACTTGTGCACTATAATATGTCGTGCGCAGATCGTACGTCTATATGGCCGCCGTAGGCGAAATTAGGTCAGTACGACATTGTTATTAGTATATCTATAGTTAGGTATATCTGGGTATATAAGCCAAGGCTGCTCATTTACCCCTTTACTCCTCATCACTTCGTGATCAATATGCCATGCTTATACCATAAAAAAAACAACAGAAGTCGATTCAAATCAACAAAAAATATATAATGCCGTGTTGAAAAAGTGAAACATTCTGTTCGCGGTCAAGTAAGCCCGAGGTCGCCTTTCTAGCTGTCCACACAATAAGTTTTTGTAACTGTTACGGTCCCGTGTTATAAATAAACACAATTACAATCAACTGGCTGCATTGTACGACAGTTGGGCCGGCACGACTGAAGGTACCTAGCGCTTATTAAATATGATATAGCCATCTATCGGGGTTTCTCTTAATGTCTTTATGTCGTCTTCTATATGTCGCTTATCGTACAGTGTGAGTTTCCGGTGGCAAAGGGGAGGTGAGAAAAAGGGCAATACCTACGACTACTGCAAATCAAATGTGCGTAATTTTAATAATGAGGTCAATCGAGTAGTCAGATTCTTCTCGACGTTCATAGACGTGAATTTAAAAGGTATGGAGGAGTAGAGTAACATCTGCAACGTTACTCTACTCCTCCATAATATGCCACCGGAAACACAAAACCCGCAAGCCGCAGCTACTTCTGCTGTCGTTTGGAGGTATTATTACGAGGTACCTCCCCACACGTGCCAACCCAATAATTGTGCTACTATGCCGCAAATACTTTTCTATGGGATAGGTGGGCAAACGAGCAGTCGGAGTCATTTTCATGACTACCGACGCCCATAGACATCCGCATATAGCCTACACAGATGCACTGCCCTCATTTCTCCTCCCACCTCCATGGGCCACCGGCTATTTTCACACCGCACGAAACGCGACAGCACAGCTGTTACTTCACGCCGGTCTCGTGTAAGCGAGAGGTACCTCCCCGGTCATGCAGACCCAATTCGGCTGCATGCAAGCATGCATGCACCTCTTACGGTTTATATATTAACTGAGTAATATATCTTCGACCTTGCTTTCTGTATATGCGTGCATATGCAATAAGACCACTGTGTTCGATTACTTAATTATATGATATCTGCACTGTGGCCTGTGGGGGCGATTTTGGGTCGTTCTCTTTGACATTTGTGGACGATTTCAAAATGTTGCGAATTACCATTTAAATTGGAATCTTCTTTGCGAAACCTTAAAATTATGCGACGCCTCAAAGTTATATAGTTTACATTTGTGTTATTTATAACTCAAAAATGGGTCATCTACGATCAAGTTTAAGTACTTCAAATTAGTATTTTTATGCATATGGATATACTTTTTCATTTAAAAGAATAATGCTACAAACTTTATTGTCTAAATTATATAAGTAAATTATAATTATTTAAGTGTTTTTTTTTAATTTCAACTTTGTTATTTTACAGCAATTTAAAAAGTTTATCGTATAACCCACTGTTATAATTGTTCATTGGCACAAATAAAATAAATGTATCTATATAAATAAAATTCTCGTGTCACAATGTTAGTTATATCCATCGAAACGGCTCGACCGATCGTCATGAAATTTTGTGAGCCTATTCGGTAGGTCTGAGAATCGGCCAACATCTATTTTTCATCTCGATATTTCTACGGGATCGAAACTTACGCAAGTGAATATACTCATATATGTTGGTATTTTTCTGAGCAATTAATTATTACATTACATAACATATTTATAATTCAAATATCCATGGAAATCTTTTAATGGAATTCGCACCGCCGTTGTACGTCTAACTCATTGTATAACTTTATATTTATAATGCTATTATAACTTTATTATTTATCGTGTATTTTATATTATAAGGCTTGACATTCAGAATCTGCATATAACAAAGTAACCAATGTTATATGACAGTGCATATAATACATTATTATATGTATAATATATTTATAGTATGACGACCAGGCTGGCGCAGTGGTACAGGGCTCGGATAAGTGGAGCATGTTGCGCCAGGGGTCGCGGGTTCGAATCCCGCCTGGGTCATGGATGTTTATATATGTAATATATGTATTTCTATAATAAA
>LUGF01048828.1:161537-187050 GCA_001625245.1 Calycopis cecrops | reverse complement strand
GTGTGTGTGTGTGTGTGTGTGTGTGTTTATAGATCAATACTCTCCGGATGTTAGTGTTGGAAAGGAAATAGGAGCAGTTTGAATGTCTTGTCTTGGCCTTTAGCGATTCCGCTCACTTAAAAACACAAGATCAATTGACCAGATCAAATGCCTTCACCGCAATCTATACTTTTATTTTTATAGTAGGTATAAGGGGTAAACTAACAGTCATTACTATTATTATTAGTCATCTTCATGACTACCGCCGTCCAAAGACATACACACAGAGTTTATGTAGATGTGTCCTCTTCCTCTTCTCCCTCCATATGCCACCATGCATTTGCATGATACTACGTCTTACTATAAATCTATAGATAAATATGTTTTAAAATTGTGTGACAAATTAAATGATTGCCTGATGCTGATGTCAGATGATGTGAAGAATGCGAGGAATCCGAGGAGTTTAGTAAGAGGTTATGTCATTCTGCATTGCAGCCGATTTGGGATGACACGAACGGGGAAGTGGCCATCGCTGGCTCACGGTATAGTAACAAACGTGATGTCACGTTTTGTGTGCCAGTTTCCGTTGGCCTATTGGAAGGAGGAGAACAGGGCAAAGTAACTATGCGCATGTCTGTGAGTGGCGGTAATCTTCGATACGTTCAGACTGCTCTTTGGTCTCCTTAAAATCTAAAAATATCCGACCCTATCTAACACATTGTCTTATGCTAACAAATAAAGCATTTATCTATCTATTATAAAGTTTTAATTTAATTTAATTTTTATTAATTAATAAAAAAAAAATATTTATAAAATTCTCACCGAACGTTTCAATAACATTATTTTAGTTTCCCGCCTCAGGGTTTGGTAATCGCATCTGTAACCTTCGTCCTCGTCCGAATTTGAATCACACAGGTCTGTACGTAACATCATATAAAATTCACAAACAATATAACAATATTTAATACTATAGAACCCACGAATACAAATATATTCTAAGTTAACGTTAATCTTAAACGAACGAACAAATACAAAAATAAATAATTAATTTTTGTAACAATTTTATAACGAATTCTAAATTCAATAAATCGTACACAGGCGAGTAAAACAAAATCGATTTAAATCGAAACGCGACTTTGCGATGGCGAATATTTAGGTACACTAATCGACAGTGAATGTCCGACAATAAAGCACAACAACGAAAAAACTACGCCACTTCATTGTCTGCAGACAATGCGTTTCTCATGTCACGTATTATCATTGATATCGAAGAATAGATAATGTATTTATAGAATCGATAACCTAGTGCGATTGCAACGTGTCTAGATATTTTTAGGATATGATAGCGAAATATGTAAACAATACATAAGAGCGATTTGGATTACCGTAACAGTAAAACAATTTTAATATATTTAATCGCGGTTAATTTGTTTATTTTACAAGCACGTTTCAGAAACTATACATCGACTATGGTCACATGTGCTAATGAGTAATATACGCGTAAATTTAAGACATCATTATCGTAACGGTTTTAGAACATTATGATGTAAAATCGATCACAGTAAATCAATATTTTCAGCATAAAAAGTATTTTTAAGTTATTCCAGATTCCTATATCTATATCTCCCACTAATTTCAACCAAACTTCTTCTGTACTGTTTACGTGATAGTAATAAACATACATACAAAATTTCATATTTGCAATGTTAAGATTTAAGCATTATGTGTCTAAATAAGCGGAATTCCTATGACTCATGATGATAACTCAGAAACTATCCGTCAGAGTTGAGATTTAGCGCAGTTAGTCATTTAGAAATGTAAACGGTTAGGGATAACGGATGTTGTAAAATCACTGCCATCTTGCTAAAGATATTCAGCTATCTTTATTGCATTTGTCACTACTAACGTCAACTAACATCCGCGCGGTTAATTTTATATTTGCTCTCGTTGAACTCTTCCTCGCCATTGGTCTCGCAAACTAAGGCTAACAAGTGTAAGCCATAAGTACCTCCCTGATTAGCTTAGCTGCATTTGGCTATGCATGCAGTAACAACCTTCAAATAGTATTATTTACCTATCGTTTATTTTTCTTGTATTGGTTATGGTTATTTTTATAGTATAAGCGGCAAAATCAATTGCCTTAAGTTTTGTATTAGTTAGCTCTATGATTGAAACGAAGTCTGCCAAAATATAGAATTACTTTTTAATTTATTAACCTTTGAATAAAAGAGGCATCGAATACAATATATCAATGGCGGATAGTTTGGTCGCATCGTTTATAGCAAACGCATACATCGCATGTAGCTAAACTGGCTAAGCGTGCATCGGACACAACCTGGGTGTTTCCTTACGTAAGCATATCCCCTGGGATGGTCACAGAGGATGTCCCTTGTGGAAGTCCAAGTCGGAATAAGCTCTAGCGGGGCCCGGAACTTTGGGACCTTAGAGTTGAGGCCCTCGGTCATGACAGGGTCTGGGGTTACAGCCCCCCTAAGCCCCCACTTGGACCCGGCGCTGTGTGAGACGTTCGAAGGAATATAGAACACACAATTTTGTCATTAAATAAAGCGAGTAACTTTTAGCGAGGTGACAATCTTATTATATAAAATATATTTTTGTTTCATATTTTCTTAGTTTTACATGTTCATTATATTCAGAGAAATAAATAAAAATGTCCAAAACTATTCATATTTCGTAAACTCAAAGTTACTGACGAAATAGCTATATGTAACAATAATTTAAGATTTCATAAACTATTTACGCTAGTCTAAGCAAGTACCTAGCGAGTTTTAATAAACTCCATGACGGCAAACTAACAAAGAAATAGGCCAAAAAAACGTATAATTGTTCTGCGAGAATTCGTTTGAGGTTCAAATTAACAAATCGAAATTTTCTGCAGAAATTCCATTACGTAATTCCCGGTGGCCTATAGAGGGAGGAGGAGGAAGGAGGGCAACGCATCTGTTTAACCTCCGGCTCCGAACAATATTAACCTCGTATAGCACTATTATTTCTAGTGAAGAAAAATTGTTCTACAAGTAACACTAATTTGTATTTCACATTCCGACGCGGATCCCTGAAACTCGCGCGTGTGCAATAAGGAAGAACCAACATGACAATGTGTTCGCGACTGTCATTACAATGATTGCATACTTCACATTCATCTGTTTTGATAATTAAATAATGACGACATCAAAACAAATTATAAGTACATACATAACTCGCTGTGCCCTGCGTGTGTTGCTACGCGTGGCGCCATCTGTCGAGAATTGGTCGTACCAGCTTAGAAACCTTATTGGGCTCATGAACAACAACTTTGCTAAATCATCACAATATGATCAAATGTATAATTTACGATTCTATAAAGAACATGTACAGACAAACATTCATTATTATAATATATCAAGAAGATAGAGGAAGGAAAATGTACATAAAATATAGCAACGTTTGCTATGGAAGAGAAAAGAAACTAATTTTTATTAGGACTCGTCGTGCTGTAAGACTAGTTTTTGGGGTCAAAGAGGACCCCAAAAACTAGGTGGAGCGGGAAAAAGAGAAGCTAGCCCCCCTCTCTCTGGCAGACAGTTATTTTCTACGAATTGACCCAGTACGATATTAACTACCCGCATGTCTTCTTTTCCTTAACCCTTTTTAATAAAAAGGGTGCGAATGTCACAAACCAGCAGTTAGAATTCTTTTGGTAACTGCCCTTGTCATTATTCATCTAGAACTTACGTAAATGCTTTATAGACCTTCGAAAAAAGGATTTCTTTAGACTAATAAAAAAAAACATACACTGCAATGGGTGTATTATGGCTTAATTATGGATATCTATGGACGTTACGTTAGTAAGAGGTAGTGCCACACTGCATCCTCGCATGCAGCCGAATTGGGCCGGCACGACCGGGGAGGTACCTCTCGCTTACACGAGACCGGCGTGAAGTGACAGCTGTGCTGTCGCGTTTCGTGCGGTATGTAAGTAGCCGGTGGCCCATAGAGGAGGGAGGAGAAAGGGGGGCAGCGCATCTGTATACTCTTTATGCAGATGTCTATTGGCGTCGGTAGTCATGAAAATGGTTACAACTGCTCGTTTGCCCCCCTTTACCATACGAAAAAAAAAAAGTTGCTAATTATTAAAAATCTTCTATGTTGTAGGTACCTTAATAATATACTTTGTTTATTAATCATACAGACATACAAGTGCAATGCGCACATTATTATGATAACAATCTACAAGTGAGTGTAACACGTGAGCTATGAGCTAGGTCACTAACTCACAAACTCACGTGTGGTGAGACTGTCAGTTCCTACACGTGGCCACCCATCACGTGCCGCCAGCGCCGCATGCTTGACGTGCAATCTTCAAGGACCATGGATTCACCGAGGGGGAACGCGGGGAGATGCATTTACACCCTGGGTGGCGTTTGGCGGGTGTCTTAACCAAATGCCCATTGAAACTCCGCGGGTACCGTAAGGACCGATTGCTCGTTTGACCTCTAATATTATAAAAAAACGCAAATTTTCATGTCGGATATTTTGCATGAAAATTTACGTTTTTTACTTTTTTCACTCTAATCTCTCTCTACACTCTAATTAATTTGTCTTGATATTCACGCGGAGGGCTGCACCGATCAGGCGCGGATCCACCGTTATGGGCAAGGTGGGCATGCCCACAACCCTAATTCGACATGTGACGTCATACTGTTAGTAGTCACGGCTCATTACAATAATATGTTCTCACACGTACTCATAACGTACCTACGCCTATGATCAAGTATGCAGGATTCTGTACAGGCTTGTTTATAATAAAGGCAATAAATGAAAAATATGTTGTCATGGTAACGTGTAACAATGTGGCCGAATTATCAACCCGTTAGTCGTTAATTTACCCTACAATATTGTACATTCGAGATACCGACTGCAGCGCCATCTGGCGGAAATAGCAAATTCATACTATCATCATCTACTCTTGTACCTACTCGGTCTATTTTTGGGTGCCTTGCCCACAACCTTTTTTGGAGGCTGGATCCGCGCCTGGCACCGATGCTGTTGAAGCGATGTTTACTTAACAAGTTAACACATACTTTGTTTACTTTAACGTGTCTGAGGTTATCAATGCGGTAGAGAGCCGGCTTAACTCAAGCGATAGTAAGTTTTTCTCACACTGGATCTATACAATGTATAAAATACATTGTAGATATGTATGCAACGTTTTCTTTTCTCTGGAGAATGTATGTCGGGTAAGAGAGATCTCGGGGGAGAGGAGACTAGAGAGTCTAGGAGTAACTCCCCACCCACTAATCCCAGCGGTGTTTTTAGTAAGAGGTAGTGCTATGCTGCACCCCTGTGCAGCTGATTTGGGCGGGCACGAACGGGGTACCTCCCCGGTGTCTCGCTTGAACGATACTGGCGTAAAGTGACAGCTGTACTGTCCTACCACCTTCATGGGCCACCGGCTACTTGCACACCGCACGAAACGCGACAGCACAGCTGTCACTTGACGCCGGTGTCGTGTAAGTGAGCGGTACCTCCCCGGTCGTGCCGGTTCAATTCGGCTGCATGCAAGCATGCAGTGTGGCACTACCTCTTACAAAAACCAATCTTCTGTACCCACTGGACTTGACCACCCACAATTAGGTGCCCGCGATCGTCGCAGCGCTACTCCACTTCGTTATCTAGCACTGACACACTCCACTTCCACTGATAAGCTATCGAGAAGTGTTCACCATTTCTAGATAGTGGCGTAATATGTGTTTGTCTTGTTAGTATTGGTGTCAGAGAAATAGTTTAAAGATCATTGCTGCGATGTACTCGAATTGAGCGAGTCCATGGACAAGTGTTTATAGGTTTTTTGTTGTGGTATAGGGGGACAAAGAAACAGTCGGAGCCACTTTCATGAATACCGACCGCGACGCCCATAGACATTCGCAGAGGCTATACAGGCGGGCTGCAGTCATGTCCCCTCCCACTTGCATGGGCCACCGGCTACTTACACACCGGTTCCAATATTGACAGTATCCGATTGGCCGTAAAGGAGAGCACACAAGAAAAGGTCCCGAAAATACATATCTGATAATGTGGATATTTATGGGTGTAGATTATCCGAGCACACAATAGACGGCATAATACAAGCATGTATGATACTGCGGATATTAGTGGGTGGATAGTTTCGGTTAGCCTTTATTTGATAATCCCATTAATGGCTCTTACCAAGTCTTAATCAATAGGCAATATAAAAAATAGAGAAAGAGAATAAAACCACGTACAACATTACTAGTGGCATTTTTATGATGATGATGATGACGATAATGATAATGATGATTAAAAGACCACAACTTGAATAAAAATACAAACAGATTAAAAATAATAAACGTATCGAACTGAAATGAGGTCGTGACTCACGCGTGTGCAATGCAGATATCGCGTCTGTCTTTCGTCTCGACTGGAAAAGTATTTTCAACACTCCATATTATAAATTAATGTTTGTTTGTTTGTGCACGGAAACGTCGGAACAGATTTCGTTGCCACATTTGTATAGCACAAGACGCAAAAACGCAGAAGGCATTTATTGAAAATCACAATATCTACAATTGTACGAAACTTTACATTTCTTTCACATACCGGTGACAATCACTAGCTGTGTATATTTGAGGTAATAAGCATACTTAGCTCTTTTTTTAAATCTTCATATATGTTATTTATTCTGAAACACATTAATAAATTCAGCCAGTATTACAGTGTCATAATATTATAATCATTAATCTTATTTTACACCGTTTGACATGAGAACTAGTTGTTTTACAATTTACAATACAAAAACAACTAACCAGTAATCAAACGTTTTGTTTGACGCAAACTACCATAAAAAAGCCCATGAAAACTACGCGATTAATCATGTGAGGAAAAAATATTACATATAATCCATATTTAATATTTTTCCTTAATATTCAGTATATATCTATAATATTGGAATATTAAATATTGTATTGTCGGTTTCAATTGCCAACAAAACTGTGATTGGTTAAAAAACACTGTATTCAAGGCTACAGTTATTATAATTAACTATTATATTGTTATTATGTGTTATTATAGAACAGGTGACAAATTCGTTATCATCTTGACAAAGTGTTTTCCAAAACTTTCTGAAATAGGAAAGTTACTATTTCTTTGTGGAATCAGTTGCTCCCTTAGGTATTTAGATGTCTTGGGGACTTCTAAGAAAAGAGCATAAATTCATCTTAAAACCCTGGCACGCCTGTGCGAAATATCTGCTGTTGCGGATGTCTGTGGGCGTCGGTGATCACTTACTATCAGGTTATCCGAGTGCTCGTTGTCCTCTAAATTATATAAAAAAAACATATGTTTCAATCACGTAATTGTATGATAATAAAACCATTAGTATTTTTTATTAACTGACGTAAGAATTTACGTAATATAATGAATTTAAACAACAAGGTTAGATAAAAATAAAATATATATTCGTGTATATTTTGATCATATTTATTATTTGATATGTTTTTATTCATTTTGTGTTTTTGTACATGGTTGACTTTTAAGTTCAGCGGTCATGAAACCTCAGATTAATAAACTTAACGAAACTGGCTTTATCTGACACAGGTTACTCCTTCACGTAAAAACTGCTAAATCAATTTTAATGAAATTTGACACACAAATAAAGAGTAACTTGGATTAACAGATAGCATAGTTTTTATCCCGAAAAAATGTTCCTATGGGATGCCATGGGATGATTTTATATTTTCCACGGGATCGAAATTTACGCGGGTGAAACCGCGGGGCGCAGCTAGTTGAAATATAAACTAAAATACCACGAATGAGATTTACTGTAATGCCGGCGATACGAGCGGCGAAATACCTGCTGATATTTTCCTCTTTAAAAATAATCGCTAAGCTATCGCTTTTCATACGATTGAGCCGTTGGTGCAGTATATGGAGTGGCGTGAAGGAAACGCATATACATGTACAGATAAAAATTTAGATAAGAGTTTGTTGCCCAATGCTATCCATACTAATATTATAAATGCGAAAGTGTGTTTGTTTGTTTGTTTCTTTGTCCTTCTTTCACATGAAATCGGATCAAGGGATCGATGTGATATTTTTGTTGAAGGAGTGAGAGCGCCATAGGCAATTTCTTTCTACCACGCGAGCGAAGCAACGCACAACAGCTAGTATAAAAATAATAAAAAAACTTTTATTTGAGGCTTTTGCATTTGTTCCACATTTTGTAGTTTCTTTATGGGTTTTAAGTTTTAACACGATAAAATATATATTAAAAGGTAACTTAAAAGTTAATTGAGTTGTATTCACTAACATAAATCCCCCTCTCAACTTCCGTTGGTCTCGCCCGATCACAGTTTTCGTAACGTCATCACTCATCTCGCATTCAACAGCTTATTCCCCAAATCAAGCGAACGTTAAAAAGTTTTAGTTCAAAAAGAAAAATGAGGTGGACGCAGACACCGACGTAGCGTGCTCTGGCGGGGCCCCGTATAAAAATTGGTTTGGGGGCCCTTATGAAGAATAAAGATTTCTCACAAAAGCAAATAAATGTTTGTATACCTACGCTCGTTGGGGCCCCCTCAGCCCGGGGGCCCCGTATCTACGCCCCTGGACGCAACATGTGGCGAGTGCGTTTACGCTCGCCGACACTGGTGCGTCGGAGTAAACAGCGTGAGTCGGCGGCCCGAAATACCCGCGTCTGCGCCGCCGCGTCTGGATACCATTCGGTGCGTCATCCGGGGACGGGCGGGATACGGCGCGGGCGGTGTTGGCGCACGTCGTACATCATTTACGGGTTTTAGCGTAAAATGTTAAAGATACTAGCGAAAACAAATGATCGACGTTTCGGCCGGGATATACACTTACTTTGTAGTTCATTTACGGGTTTTAACTTGAACTTATATATATAATTATCTTTCCTCTATGTTTCGGTCGGGTTATACACTTATTTTGTAGTTCATTTACGGGTTTTAACATTAAATGTACTAGGTACCAGCGAAGTATACTTTGCTCGACGTTTCGGTTGGGTTACACGAGTCAGTCATGAGGAGTTACAAAATGTATAGGTAGGTACCTAACAAACGCGAAAATCTCAAACATAAAATTTAATTAATTAATTATTTTTTTAGAGATAGCTTTGATGTCCGCCGAGTTGGGCCGCTACCACCGAGTACCTATATCTCACGATACCGCTCGCAAAGTAACAGATTTTTTTAATAAAAAAGTGACCTTAATTTTTATCAGATATTTCGGAAGTGACACTGGTGCTTTCTGATCTCGTGCCAAATCAGAATTCATAAAAGACATACAAACCATCATTATTTTTATAAATGTATAGATTTAATAAGCAAAGTCACAGTAAGTTAACGCTATAGTTAGAGTTGTACAGACGTCAAGACCCGACTGGCGACCCCTTCATTTATTTCGTAATACCGTTCAAGGCAATCGAGATCCGCCGCGCGGGGATGCAATATGAATAACAGATTATATTACTCGATTCGGTATCGATATTGGCGACGAAACATCGATTAACATACGATCGTCAAAATCGAATGAATAACATGAATATCAGATGAAGTTCGATACATTTTTGTTTGTCAGCAATGATTTTTTAAATGTTGATTTTTTAGTTAGAGGTAGTGCCCCGCTGCACGACTGCATGCATCTGAATTGGACCGGCACGACTGGGGAAGTATGTTTCTTAAGTAGCTGGTGGCCCATGGAAGGCGACGAGCAAAGAGGACAACGCATCTGTTGAACCTCTGTTCGAAAGTCTATGACATCGGTAGTCATAAAAATGCCTCCGATTGCTCGTTCGCCACTTTATACTATAAAAAAATGCAACGCTTATGTTCTTATGTTCTTGGTGCTAATCTCGGAAATTACTTGACCGATTTTGATGATATTTCGCTCAGATAATAACATAGTCCAAGGTTGCTCGTTCGCCACTTTATACTATAAAAAATGCAACGCAGTATAGGGTTATGTTTTAGGTGCTAATCTCGGAAATTACTTGACCGATTTTGATAATATTTCGCTCAGATATAACATAGTCCAAGGTTGAGAGATTTCATTTCGATTAAATCGATTAAAAGCGATTATATTAGTCCCAATAAGGCATGGACAGAACAGCCAGTATAAATATAATTGTCATCAATATGTAGCTATTGGAGAGTTATACACGTATTAGCCATAACAACACATAATTTGTTTGACTTCGTGAACCGGTTGTACAAACTGCGTTAACACTATAATATCTACATAATATTAAACATTCATTTATGTACTCTACTCGTATATAAACTTAAGTTTCGAATAAATGTAGTTATTCTAAATACGTTTAATTCTATTTCTGATTCTATTCTGAGTCTATTTTAATGCTTATTTCATGAGATGAGAATTTATGTATTATATTATCAACCTAGTTTTAACTTTTTATTTAGTTAGAAATTTTTTGTGGTGTTTCAAATCCACACGAGTAAAGAAATTGCGATTTTTGGGAAGAATTATTAGAACACACTAAATAAAAGAAATTATTTTTGGTTTCATCACGCCCGCAAATGAATTGCCATTTTGGGAAGATTAGAGACTATTAAATATGAAATGTCTATTTGCTTCTTCTGGTTCTTAACACTGATTTTCTTTGTCCGAAATAAAAATTTAAAGAGTCATCTATGAGACGAAACGGAACATACAACAATGTCACAAAGCTATAAAGCCAAATAACTCGGCCTATGCTTACTGAAATAAGTTTATTTTTATTCCCCGTATTGTACATTACCTATTCGATTTTGTTTATCGATTCCCAACATCGATGTAAACGGTGACAGACCAGCCCTATCCGTCCAGCACCTGCCCATCTCCCGCAGGAAGTGGGTAATTGGTTTCCAGACCAATGCGTCTCACGCATAGGACAAAAAACCACGTCGTGAAGACAAAATAAGTAAAAATAAGTTCATATAATAAGGCTTCAATTTTACTCGCCTTATCGTCAATTGAGTACAGGATCTCGAACTATTCATTAGCGTCAAACAAGTCCGAACAAAGACAATTATAGCGGTACAGTTGTAGAAATAAAATGAAATTCAAAAATAAAAAAGTAACATAAATTAGACCCAGTGTCGCTTGTGCAGGACTATACACACGTTTTACAGCTCTATCAGGCTTTTCAGGCTTTAGCAAGGAACATAAACATATTTGCATAATATACTAGAAAACATTTTTGACACGGTCGGAAAGAAATTTTATAAAATATTTAAATGGGTGAGCCCTGAAAAGGCGCAGCTGCATTTTTGATGGTGTTTACCTTGTCAATAGTCCCTTGAGAGGTCGAAAAGGGCATAATAGCAGCTATGACGTCAGGAATACGTTACCTCAGTTGTAACTTTGTTTTCATTTTTATTTTCCGCATTCTCACGTCAGCCGTAGACCGTAATAGTCACGTGTTGTTTATAGTTATATTATAGTTATTATAAGTATAATCTCATGGATTAATTTATTGCTTGCGCACGAGTTTAAATCTGAGACTTCAATGGCGTGTTTTTAAAAACATATTTTTGTTTTATATTAAAAATAAATAACACTTTGTATCTGTTCATAACTGTTAAAGCCAATTACTGTTCAGATTGGCATAAGTATACGCATGGTTGCGCGACGTTGTCTCTCAACTCTCAAAAACTCAAAAATGTTTAAATAAGTAGGAAAAGTTTAATGTATAACCCTTATGAAAGTATAACCCTTGTAAAGGTTTTTTGAGTTCCTATGTATGTATGTAAATCTTTATACGATAAAAACATAATCTAAGTGATATATTGGTACCGATTACCAGTTTACCACCGATGGGATATTTTCCATCGGTATCTGATTACACACCGTAGACCAGGTACCGCGCCGGAAATTATCTTTCCCTTCATTACGTTCCCACGGTTTATGTAAGGAATATCCTTTAACGTCAAATACAGGATATAGAGTTGATTTTTGGATGAAATTTGACTTATATCACTACATAGTATAAAACAAATTCGCTTTCCCCCGTCTGTGTGTTTGTCATGCTTAGATCTTTAAAATTACGCAACAGATTTTGATGTTTTTTTTAATAAGTGGATAAATAGTGATTCAAAAAGGTTTATATGTATAATAACTCCATTTTTGAAGTCCGAAATTCGCGCGGGCAAAGCTGCGGGCGGAAGCTAGTAGATTATAATCTTGAATAAAATATTATAGAAAATCAAAAAATAAATAAAAGCGGGTTAAATCGCGGTGCACAGCTATGCAATAATATCAAACAGGTAAACCAGTTCCGTTGTTTTCCGAACTTATTTGCAAACAATTAAATATCAAAGTTCAAAACTGGCTAACAATTTTTTTATGCTACTGTGATTTAGATGATTTATATGTTCTATTAAATCATAATTTACTGATCTCTCCAGCTTAAAATCTATCTCTTATTTTTTTGGGACCAAAATTTAGTTTGCTATTTTTTCAAATTGTAACAAATCGTCTTTGTAAATTGTATTTTTATGCAATGTGCCAAATTATGTGGGTATTTAGGCTGTAATACAGCATGGCCTCTTAATCATCGACAGCACGTCATCATTTCAATATTTTTTTTTTAAACTCAAAGGTGACTGACTGACATAGTGATCTTTCAACGCACAGCCCCAACCACTGGATGGATTGGGTTGAAATTTGGCATGCATGTACGTACGTTATGATGTAGGCATCCGCTAAGAAAGGTTGTAATTCAACCCCTAAGGGGGTGAAATAGGGTGTTGAAGTTTATATGGATTTCTTTAAAATTAATCACGGGTGAACCCGCGAGGCGCAGCTAGTACATAATATGTTGATACTCATTATTAGATAATATCTGATGCTGTTTGAATTATTAATGATATTGTCATTAGGAATAGTTTAGTTAATTTATTGAATATTATCGTTATTCATTAGTAAAAGTTCAAAGCTATTATTAAGCGATAAACTAATTCACTTTTCATCATATTACGTTATCTAGTTTTAACTACTATTGTACTAAACACGGGTCATTTGCTATATTTAAAATAATAGTTATTATTTTAAATATAACAAATGACTGTCAAAAAATATTTTCCTAAAAATAAATTTATAAGTGTCATTCTTTCATCAATATATAAAACTGTATTTTTTTAGATGCTATTAATAAAATACAACGACTTCAAATCGAAGTGTAGCTTTTCATATATCTACAGTTAGTAAACAATAGATTGCCTTTCCTGTTTGGGCTAGAGGTTGTTTTCTTATATACCTATTATATATCTATTTTACGTATTTTTATATCAACAACATAACAAAAACAAAGCTATAAATTCACCTTTTCGTATAATTTTTCACGTACACTAACACAATACCTCGCCGTAGCCTAATGCATTTTATCAAAATACCTAGGGCATTACTTTACCTAAGTTTATTAAGGTCGTAAAGAGAAATAAATGGTAACCGTTTACGTATTTTAGCCCCAGGATCGAGGGTTAATTTTTAGGTGTAGGGAGGCAAATGTGTAGTTGCAGTCTTATTGACTAGCGACCTATAAACATCTGCATAAGGTTATGTAGATGTATTTGCCCTTTTCCCCTCTTCCTCAATCACCAAAACAGCTGTCACTTTTAGCATCTGTGCTTTTAGTATCCGAATTAAAATAAAGGTTTTAAAAAACGTATCATGTGAGTAAGAGCTTCCCTCAATTTAATTATTGAATTAATTTTTAATAGCATAGGGGGACAAACGATCAATCGGAGCCTTTTTCGTGACTACCGACGCCCATATACATGCGCATAGAGACTATACAGACACGTTGCTTGCCCTTCTCCCTCTATAGGCCACCGGCTACTTACACACCGCACAATCGCGACAGCATGACTGTCACTTCACGTCCGGTTTTGTGTAAGCGAGAGGTACCTCCCCGGTGGTGCCGGCACAATCGGTTACATGCATCATGCATGCATGCAGTATGACACTACCTCTTGAACCAAGTCTATTATATAATTATGGCTATGTAAGTATTATATTTCTCGCCACACCTTCGCTTTTCATATTTAGATTTGGATACAACCTTGTAATTCGGTTAGGAGGTCAAGGCATAAGACGATTATTGGAAAATTTGCATTAAACAAATCGATAGTATTAATCGTAGCGGACTCTTTAGAAGGATGCCCGTTTTGATCTACCGAGGTCATTAGCTTATGTTTAGACGATGTTAAAAAGTGGTTAATATTTTTCTGTCTGAACGTGTGGACGGATTTTAACATATTTTGTATTTTAACATTTTGAGTATTTTGTTTCGTACCGCGTACGACACTGGGGTCAGAGAAATATATTTTGAGCTGTTGCTTTTAAATTGACTCTAGTCTCACCCCGGTCAAAAAATGTTAATATTACATACACATCAGTTTTTTTTTTTTTTTTTATGATATAGGAGGGCAAACGAGCAGCCGGAGCCATTTTCATGACTACCGACGCCCACAAACATCCGCGTAGAGGCTATGCAGATGCGCTGCCCTCCTTTCTCCTCCCACCTCCATGGGCCATGGTTCGGTGGTTGGTCTTTTGACATCCATAACTCATTAGTACAAAACTTGACTGCTCATTTTTCCCGTCATGCAATAAACTATTGTGAAAATTGTGAAGTTTACAGAATGACTAAGGTCTTGCAGGATGTAGCGCACTGCGCGCCTGATTCACCGTTTCTTAAAAGGTTCGAGCATGGCATGTGACGTCAAAGCGTTATGGATATATGCTATAAAAATATGCATTGTTCTGTGTATTTTGTGTGATACTAGTTTCTTTTTAGCATAGCACAAACGAGCAATCGAAGCTACTTGGCCACTTCAACACGGTTAAAGCTTATTAAGAATTGTTGCCCTACTTCATCAAATATTCTGCAGTTGAACACCAGCTATTTATGAGATATATTACACAAATCGTGACAGCATAATCATCACTCTGGTGGTATACATCAAGAGCCTCCCCACTAAAAGTTTGACCCAGTCCAAGTTATCGTAATAAGAGGTATAGAGAGATGTAGAGTTAAGAGAAATTAATTGTAAACATACTAACATAGATTTGCTTAGAAATATAAAGTAATATATGTTCCATTTTATTTTAGAGTTACGAAACCATACATACAATCAGTTTTGGGGGAAACCGTAATAAATAGATAAGATAGAATAGTCATTATCCACTTGGCAACAGGCAATCTTTTAATTTTTAATTATACAATCTCTTGTACAATAAAAATATAAAATCTATAACTAATATATTATATCAATATGTGTTAATAAATGTTAATTTCAAAAGGCGTAGTTATGAAGTTTTATTCATTCATCGCAAACAGTGCGTGTTTGTGTAAACTGTGGAGAGACTATTACAGATTGAGAAAACTATTTTTTACCTCGCCCTCTCCCGCAGATGGGAGAGATGGGATCCCGATTTAAGAATAGCTAAGATAAATATTTGTTATCTTCGTCACAGTATACAGATGCATGATCTATCTGTCTTGATCGAGTAGCTACAAAATGTTTTTGTAACCTAGCAATTATAAAAAAGTCTAAAAAATGTTGCCGATTTAAAACGTTAATTTTCTTCTAGTTTTGTTAGCTGGGTAAGTGTTTCTCCGACTTTAATACCACGAGGACTTAGTAAGTAAAAGGAACAGATCTACCGAATTTTCACGGAAAATTTGATGAAAATCGATAGAGCCGTTTCTGAGTAATTCAGCCTCTAGCATTTTTATATTTATAATTAGAGAGCAAAATGAAAAGGCCTGGTACAAAAGCTCCTACTGATTTTCTCATAACTTGTTATACTGTGCCCTCTACCTACCCCATTAGGGTACTGGCGTGAATGTGTTGTCACGCTCCCAGAAAGAGAAAAAATGTTATTAATTACATTCACATTATTTTATATATTTGTGTTTTGTAATGTCTTCTTTAGTTTACGCAAATCCTAAACATTCCAACGACACGTCGGATTGTAAAATACTTAAATAAACAGAGATAAAATCCGTTAAAATAGTTTAATTATTTGTGTTTTATTTTATTATTTTTGTTTTGCAACCTATTATTATAAACATATCTACAAAATAATGATATATATAGAAAATATAGCTATTTACACACGTAAAGTTATTCCATTGTATATAATTTTAAATTTATTTATGTCCATTGAAAAAAATAAAGAATTCGACTCACCAGCCCTTGAATCCTCGGCAACATTTTGAACTCAACACTCACTATCACATAACACGGCACTGTAACTCATTAACTCACCACACGTATGTGCGCGGGCGCAGACGCCGAGCGTATGCCGTATGGACTCATCGACTCACGAGCGACGTCACGAGGGAACTCACTGTGACTCATCACACATGGACGGGAGGGGGCGATACGCAGTTTCGATAAGAGTTTGCGGTGATAACGATAAGGACTGATCGTGCAGTTGCGTAGGTCGCGGGTTTGAATCCCGCACGAGGTATTTTTAATAGTACTTGTACAATAGATTGTGTTAAAAATAAATAATAACTTTTATAGTACAAGTATAAGAAGCCAGATGAGGCTTTTGGCATTAACCGGTGCCTATAAACAAGCACATAAAGGTTCTGTAGATGCGATGCCATCCTTCCTCCTTCTTTCTTAAAAGCCACCGGAAGCAGCCAGTGATAAATAATAAAATTATAAGTGAATTTCTCCTTAAAACGCTTTAAACTTAAGTTTAGAGAAATAAATTACAAGTTAAATAATGTAACTACAGCAATCATTTCAGGGTACTATATTCTCCTACTTACAAAGGTCCCTTGGCAGACCAGCCCAGATGTCGAAATCCACTTTCGGAGCTTTTATTTTACACTTAGTAACAGGACAACCTATTTAATAGCGTGTCAAAAATATCCTTGTGGAACCGGATAATCGCTGTTAAAGGATATTGGTTTATTCTTTCCCTCTCAGTAGCCTTTAAAGTATACATACCTATATATTATAATATATAAATATACCTGCTTATATTATATAATAAATAAAAATACATTTATTTGTAAACACACATACAGAAAAAATATTAAAATAAACATCAAGGAAAATAACAACTATTGTACAAAAAAATAAAACATGATTAGTAAAACATAAAAGACTAATCTTTATAAATAAAAATGGAATAACAAATTTTTGTCATATGCAAAATTGTGAGACCTTAGCAAAAATAAGAACTAAAGGTCTGACACTGATTCTTATGAGGGTCTCCAATTATTTTCCTCCTCGTTTTTCCTCTCATATTTTTTAATAAGTATATTTCAGAATAAAACAATTAACACAGTAGTATTTTTAAATAGGTATTAAGCAACTTTGCAGAAACTGTTTTGACTATGGAGGGAAATTGGAATTTCTTCCTAATTCAATATTCTTCTGATTAAATTCGTTGCGGGTCCCAAGTCTGTTGCAGCATTTCCCTCGTGCTCCCCCCGGTCAAGCCAGTTATTACGATATTAAGAATTTGCCCCGTTTCGCAAAGATATTATCCTATTAATTGTAATTTATTGTAATTATCTAGTTATTAAAATAATTAATATAGATTTTATCGAGTTATAAATTTTTGAATAGTTTTTTTTGGCATACTTAGGCGTGTGGCGCAACTACACAACCTTGATTAGGAGGATGTTTGTGGTTGTTGGGTGTAGTTTACAAAAACTATAGCTTGTGCTCATTTACATACATATGATTGCAATAATAAATTCACGTAAGCATGTTATGTTGAAGATGTTTAGAGCTGTTAAGATTTTTTTATTAATCGCAATAACATGAATTTATTTTTAAATAAAAAATATGCTCGAGAACGTGACTACTCATAATCACAATTTAAAAAGTATTCTGACGCACTATTAAATACGTCAGTTGTGCTGTCGCGTTTAGTGCGGTTTATAAGAAGTCGGTTACCTCTGGAGGGAGGAGGAGGAAGGGGGGCAACACATCTGTATAACCCCTATGCGGATGTCTATGGGTGTCGGTTGCTAGTTTGCCCACATATATAAAAAAAATATAAATAAGCTAGTTTTTATAAAAAAATAAGTTCAAGAACTAAAACTCGACTATGACAATAACGATCTAAACAAGATTTTTAAGAATTTAATAAAATATATGGGCTGTGTTTTTCTGACAGCCGTACTCGTGATTAACTTTTACTTCCTGTTAGAATTAGGGCAGGTAGCTCACGACCGCGAAACAAAAGAAATTACACCTCTTTATACAATACTAGCCATTACTTGCGGCTTTACTCGCGTCCGTATTTTTTTTTATTATCCTAAGTCCTTTCTAATACCTCTAAGAATATTTACAAAGTCCCATGACGATCGCTTGAGACGTTTTTGGCGTAAAATCGTAACAAACTTACATACGAAATGTACAATAATATTTGTACAGTTGTGTTAGTTTACGCGTTTCAACAAGATAAAATATTCATTAACAACGAAAACATGTAACTAAGTAGTGATTAATAATATTTAGATGTTAAGACAATGATACTATAACCAATAGTTGTGTGTGAGGACGTCGGAAGGCCGCCCGCAGTGGTCTCGAACGTCATAGAGCGAGATCGGTAGAATTACCAGCTAAAATCGGTATATTGCTACCCAAAATCGGTATTTGAAAAAAAAAAACAATATTCAATCTAATTCGTTTATTTATTAAAAAACTTATTTAACATAACAGACTAATTTATAACAATCACGTTTAAGTATAATTTATTGTTTATTATGGTATCAATATTCTTTGGCCATAGCCGAGGTCATCTTGGAATTAATTTCAAAATCATAACAATTAGCTGTATTAACAGATTTTTGAGTTTTGTTCACAGTAAATGATGATATCTTCGGTTGTGATTTTATATTCTTTGATGATACTGAGTGTGCTTGTGAAGAACTATGTTTTTTATAGCGTCTTTTCCTGATGTGATGTTGATATCTTTATTGTAACTCTTACAATAGGCATAGCTTTCGCCTTTACGGCTATCTTGCAGCCAACCTGGAAATTCTTCTTCCCATTCTTTCCTATAATGTTGTAAATATTTTTTCTTCTTACACTCGTACTTGTGCTTGGCTCCTCGTCAGACGAGATTTTATTTAACTTAATTACTTATCTGCTTTTGTAGGCACTCTTTAAGTTAGCTACTCTCTCTTCAAAGTTAAGGAAGTTAATGAAAAATTAAAACCGAATTCCTGTTTACATAGACTAGACAGGTAAATTCCCGACACAAGAGTATTCCCCAAAATATATGAATTACATTCTGCACTAGTTCTATACTATTGAGGGCTTCCCCGTAACATTAAACATAAATAAAAAGGGTTGCCAGCTTAAAAGTGTGAAATCGGTAGAAAAATCGGGAGAATTTCCATATATACTGTGAAATCGTAGAAAAATCGTTATAATTCGGTATTTCGGTAGAACAGAGTCCATATCGGTAGAAATACCGAAAAATCGGTAGGTTCGAGACCACTGGCCGCCCGGTCGAATGGAGGCGAAACCAGAATACGTGTGCCGGCGGTCACGTACGATGGCTACGTATTACGTACTATAACACGTATGTTGTATCTAAGATGTTGCTCTAGTGGCTGATCTGCAGAGCGTGTAAACTTGTTAGTCTTGAGTCAGGAAATTGGAGGTGTTATTCACAGTGGCTACGTTAAGTCCGTGTTAATTTCTTTCTTCAAACATTACAATATTTAATATGTATTAAGCAGACCTAAAACCTCGCAGGTTTGTCTGGAATGCTATACTTTATATTAATTTTCAACTTAAAAATATAAAGTTTATTTACACTAGGTATATACAATATAATTTGAAAATAAATAGGAATCACAAATCGGTTTGGTATCTAGGTTAGGATAAGTAGTTAGGATAGTTATCACTTTGGAATAGGAGAATGAAGGAGCAGAGAGTACAGAGAGTTAACACGTAAGGCCGGTTATACACTCGTCGTGGACCAATATTGGATCGCGCCCGTGATGCCGCGAAATCATCAGGTTTTCATGTCGCGAGAGAAGAGGAAATAGTTTCGAAGCGTGAACATGGAACGCATTAGCGAATGTCATTTAGCCGTGGTTTGTAGCGTATGCGATGGTTGTAATATAATTCTCGAGGCTTAAGGGGCTGCGGGTCCTGACCACGTAAGGCTTATAGGCCTTAAGATCATTTTTGTACCCCTAAGGGGACCACCAGTTCTTAACTCCTAGGACTCCTATCCTCGGAGAGCTTAATCCGGTGCTATTCGCGCTGTGTTCACGTAAGAACCACAACTCTAGTGCAAGAGTAAAGCCCAAATGTATGTAATAACATGTGACGTCTCTATATGCCAATGTAATTCCTTATAATCATTAAGTAATTCGTGGAAAACGTTGTTTATAATAAATGAAACATAATTTTGTGTAAACTATAATACTCTAATACTACCTGTATTGTTCCCTAATTAACAAAAATGAAATAGTTCGTTGGGCCACAAATCCATTACGCGCGGTTTGCGCCCTTAACAGTATATCGCGTTTCGAATAAAGCAAGCTGCATTAAAAAATGTACTTGATTTAAATACACCTAACATGTGGTTATGACATTTTATATATATTAAGCATATTAACGAAACAATTTGCTTTATTTGGAAAACAAACAGTGTTTTATTACAAAAAATAACTTACAAACTATGAAAAGTTCTAAACACCAATTACACGTTTCCGCAACCCTAACTCTACCATTACGTAGAGAAGACAAAAAAATAAAAATGAGTAGTAATATTTAAACATGTATTTTGTTATTGCACGGCAATTAATGTTGGTTGGCTTGTTTATTTATATTTCGTTATAGTTTTGACCTACAATGACCTTGCAACATTTTTTTTTGTATGAGCATTCAATATCTTAGGTAGTGAAATACGATTATAGGTATATGCGTCAGTTTAATGGCCATGGTGACAGGTGTCGATTATACTGACGATTAGTCTGTAGGGACCGTGCACAAAATATAGAGGCAGCACTTTCGCCGAATGTAAAGCGCCCTAGTGATAATTTTAGGAATTAAGTGCTAGCAGGTTAACATTTCGGCCACTAGTTAGCGTGGTAGTCTAGAAGCTAGGCCTCTATTGCGAACATAAGTATCACTGCACACAATGCACATACTTGTGCACTATAATATTATGTATCGCGAAATTAGAACATGGCGACGATGTAGCCGAAATTCGGCTAGATCCTTATCGGTAGGAGGACGTTATCATTACGCATCACATCTAAGTGGTTTTCACAGTTGTCTTACTTAAAGTTAGGAACGTGTGCATGTTTTATCGTGATATAAGAACGTATGAACCTTTAGAAATAACTTTTTAAGGACGTTGATTTAAAAACACAAAAAGTACTTACCACTCGTTTAATTTGTACTAAATATGACATAGCAGAGAGCATTTTTAAGAGCAGCTATGATGCTCAACTTTAAACACACAAAACACAAAACACCTGGACTGATAAAACACCACGAGTCTTAGTAGACTCGTGGTGTTTTATCAGTCCAGTCCTCGTGTTAGTATACGAGGCATGAAATTATGAGGCTAAAAGACTCTACACTAACTGCGTTCTGAAATTTACTGTAAGTACTGATTCTTTGTCAAATTTCTAGCCGAAAACTCTGAGCAGTATTCGTAGTGATTTTTGGAACGTACTCGTTGTCCATTTTTCTGCATATTTTGAACAACCTTCCAGTCGTTGTGACATGCAAATATAAGCTTTAACGAGTGTCATTATTTCTCAGTATTCCTTAATTTGAACTGTTCGAAACAATAGGTAATCCTCAACGAAGTTATTTACCTGCGTAAACAAAACATACCGCCGGTTTTTAGGTAGGTAGAGCAATTTTGCTTATCTAAGTACCTTTTCTTCGTAACTGATAATAATGTTTTATCAATTAGGCTTAAAGACTATCGAATGTTATCTGTATACAGGATACTTTTTTTTGGTAAATGCTTTTAGGCATACCGCTGAATACTGCACTGGTAAGCTTGGCGATCATGTGGTACTCGCAGTGCAGAAAAACCCATTAAAACCACCACATACACCTAGTCACCATGATATTCGTCTGATTTTTTTATTAAGTTTACGATTCAACTCTTTTTGAACGTCAATACTCTTACCATCATAAACAATAGTGCATTAAAAGCTTTGAAATATGTTATGTTATTGTTATTGACTGAACTCAGCGATTTCACCCGCGTAAGTTCCGATCCTATATAGTAATATTGGGATGAAAAATAGATGATGACAGATTCTCAGACCTACCCGATATGCACACAAAACTTCATGAGAATCGGTTGAGCCGTATCGGAGGAGTATGGTAGCTAACCTTGTGATACGAGAATTTATATATTATTAGAGATAATATTATGCACCTCTGTTTATGTTAGTAGAATATTGACCTGATATACGAAAATTGTAAAATTTTATTTTGAAAATTAAAATATGTTTTCTCATACCATCATTTTTATTGTTTTTTTAATGTTTGCAAGTTTATATGTATGAGTTTTACAAAATAAATGATTTATTTATTTATTTATACCTGTGCCGAAAGTGCACACATTTTTTTCTCTCTCTCTCTGCAGCAGGAGAAAAAATACATTTTATTTCCCGGTAAAAAAATTGTTTGTGTATCGTGTTGTAACTCGGGAGCAAAATATGATATCTCTTCAATGTATACTCGAATTATTTAATATACTATGTAGTAGGTACTTTCTGCCCTTGTGGCACAATGTACTGATTTAGGATTGTGGAGACTATAATATAATCCTTAATGATTTTTATAGTATGAAGTATAAGGGATCAAACGAGCAGTCGGAGCCATTTTCATGACTAGACCGCCAATAAATATCCGCATAGTTAAGCGTATCTGAAGCGGTACCTTCCTTCCTCCTCCACCCTCCATGGGCCACCGGCTACTTACACACCGCACGATACGCGACAGCACAGCTGTCACAGTTCATCATGTGGATAAATATTCTAAATTGTAAGCCTATAGAAACAATTTAGCTGTAACGTTGTTGCGCGTGTCAGGAATTCTTAATCCGTAGAGAGTGGAAATTCAATATATGCACCGAATATGTGAACTGAATACCAAGCAGTTTGACTATATACGTACGTAAATAGATTAGGTTAAGTACGAACATGACTCATTTATGAAAGTTAATATTAGATTATATATGTGTCGATAAAGTACAGTAACACGAAAGTAAAAACGGAGTAAATAGTTAATCCTATAGGATTATTTACTATCTCTGTGATGTGATCCTATAGGGTCACTTTGTTTTATAAGGAACTTAAACAATACCGGTGAATATCTGTCTCAATTTTTTGACCCTTCTAATTTTCTTTTAATAAAAAGTTGGTATCCTATGTTATTTCTTATACCTCTAGGAATATGTGTATAAAGTTTCATGGTGATCAATTGTATAGTTTTGCGGTGATACCGTAAAAAACAAACTCATTCACATTTATAATATTAGTAGGATTTACATGAAAAATACTAAGTTATTTTATGCAAACGTCCACTACAAATCGAAATAGACGAATAACAAATGTACTAGGTTAGAGATCATTGGCCTTTTTGTTTAATATAATATTATTTTAATGCAGTAGATACGACAAAACTGTTCTTTAATTGTTATTGTAGCGGATCTTAACTTACGGTACAAATGAGTTGACCTTTATAGTCTGTTGACTCATAGATATCCGCATTATTGTTATTAAGGTGTGTTGCCCTTCTATCTTTCATTGGGTCACTAGTAACTCAAAAACAAAAAAAAAGTGGCATCCTATAAATGAGAGGTGCAAGATCTGCAATACAGAATTGCGCTTTCTGTTACTGATTTCTATTAAACACCTTTAGCTTAGTTGCAACTTAATTAGCAAATAGAATATACAAATTTCGGTTTTATTGATTAAAGTAGCCATATAAATTTAATAATTTATATTTTACGTGGTAGTTCATTATCATCATTATCAGTCTATTGCAGTCCACTGTTGGACACAGGCCTCTGATATTAAAATACATAGTTAACAGTTAAACATCGAATAGCTTTAGACTCTTGTAGTACTACTGGTTACTTCAGCAGTGGAATGAGCCTTAAAATGTGCTCTTTTATTTCTCCAAGCTTTGTCTACGATATAATTCAATGGACAAGTCAACTTTACGGAACATATTGTGCACAAGTGATTGGTACTGCCGCTTTGCTGTCGCATTGGACCGATACGACAGAGTAAGTACCGAACAGGAAGGTCGGTCCTTACTCAGTCGTGTCAGTTGCTGCTTACAAAATACTAGCTTCTATTAATAGTAATGATGTCGTATTTCGTGCAGTCAGTAAAGTGTCAGTCAGTCAGTCAGTCAGTGTAGTGACATCTGCATACAGTTTGTTTGGCGATTTTTAAAAGGCATCGGGAGTAAACGCATAAAAATTAAAAAAATAACAGATTTCTTAAATCATCAAATGTAACAAGTAACGCTTATATACAACTACACAATTATTTTAAGGTTGTGCTATGTATAACACTGCGTCTTACAGTTGAAATGGTAATATTTGAAAAGCGTTACACAATAGCCAACTCCACAAGATTATTTACCAAATATATTTTATCTAGAGCATCAATTAAATATATTAAAAACATGCAAGCATAATTGTCTTTCAGAAATACTCATTACGCATTAATAAATTGGTTCTTTTGTCCATTCTAAAATTACAATTAATTGTTACTTCACTAATATGTATACTTATTTAATATGAGTAACGTACATTCTCTTTATGTAAATGTAAAAGAAAGACGGACATACACAAGTCCCTTGGGGGACCCCAAATCAATTTTGTTTCGTTGGATCTTTTTATGTCAAATATTTGAGTCGCATGTCTATATCAGTCATCCTTTGTGGATACACGTTTGACATTCTCCATGTTTTATTCTGTCTATGCGGTTCCTTAGTAAAGGGCCTTTCTTTAATCTTCAACTTTCAATCTCCCTTTATTATTGTTTCTGATGATTCTTATATTCACGCAGATAAAATTTCAAGTAGCCCGGATCATTCTCCGGATATGTCTTTGACCTTAAATAATTGCCTTTATTAAATTTGATCACGATGGATACTTTTAATAAGGAGTAGGTACGAAATTTTATTAGGAATCTAATAAATTTTCGTCCTTGGTAATAAATGTTTTTAAAGTTTAATTCTTTTCTGAACTTCTTTATAATCATTATATACGGCCTTAGCAATCATCTCTAGGGCTTACTGGTGTTTTAAAAGTAATCCCGTATACAATAATCATCCAACTATACTAGTAGGACACCCTATTATAAACAACCTTGGAAATATTGTACATATTTAAACAATAATAATTAATTTTATCAAATAAGACATAAACAATAAATTATAAACATTATCAATATTGACTCAATAAATAGTAGATTGATGTAGGGAACAGTAATATG
>LUGF01048828.1:149194-160102 GCA_001625245.1 Calycopis cecrops | reverse complement strand
TTAATGTTATCAATTAAGACATAAACAATAAATTATAAACATTATCAATATTGACTCAATAAATAGTAGATTGATGTAGGGAACAGTAATATAAATATCCTAATATATAAAACTCATGTCACGATGTCTGTCCCGGCTTACCGAAACTACCGGACTGATTTTATTGAAATTTCGCACAGGTATGTAGCTTTACCAAACGAAAATACAGAATTTTTTTATAGTATAAGTACCTACCGACGCACCTACAGCATCCGCATACAGGATATACAGATATGTTGCCCTTCTTCCTTCTCATCCCTCCATGGGCCACCAGCTACTTACAAGCCGCACAAATAGCGAACGATGTCATTTTGCGCTGGGATAGGATATGTTTTATTTATTTTTTTATGCTGGTATGTTTTCGTCTGCAATCTACTGGCGTTATCTAAGTGATCTGACTGTTTCTGGAGAAGTCCGGTCTTTTACGGGGTCTGACCAGTTGCCGAGTTACCCTGTTGCTTACAGATCCGGGGCACCTCAGTATAGGCGGCCGATGACATCTGCAGGGTTTTAGTGGGTATTCGGTTTTTCCGGGAGTCCCACTCACATCCACCGGACCTCACCCTCGGTCATGCAATTTCCCGCGATAAAAAAAGTGCCCTGACAGTGAGTTTGCAAACTTTGCAAAAACCTTTGGCGTTGAAAATTACATCAGCACCCCGAGTGTGATGTTTTGCAACGATTTACTTGACGTCTTTGCATTTAGTCCACGAAAATATATGGAGAGTTTTAGTTGTTGGACTATCCGCTAGAGGCGCTTGCAAGAACTCCACACATTTGGGTGGACTAAATACAAACGCGTCAGTAAAGTAAATCGTTGCAAAACTCACACTCGGGGTGCTGTACTTAATAAGTACTCGTATAGTGTGACTTGACTGCCTCGTGGTCCAGCGGTAAGTATGTTTAACCACAGACGTAAGATCCCTGGGTCGAATCCCGGGTTGGACCGAAAGAGTGTCATTGGGATTTTTCAATTTCTAATAACAGTCCTGAGTCAGGAAGCTGGCGGTGTTACACCCCCAAACCTAGGAGAGCACGTTAAGCTGTCGGTGCTACGATTGATTTCTCTCCGGTCGTGTCGGACTGCCGTCCCATCGGAATATGAGAATGAGAGAACAGAGTGTGCACTTGTGTCTACGCACACAGTTTTACACATATAACATGCCCTGCGGAGATGGCTCGTCTATACTACACGGCCGCCGTAGCCTAAATCGGCTAGGACGACATTTAGTTTTATTTTAAGTATAGTGTACGAGTACTGCGCAATACTCTCTTGTCAATAACTCGTCCGTACACAGTAACATTGACTTGCCCAAGGCCCTTGCCTTATCGCTTGCACAAAGGGCGTTGGTATTGGTTATACCTATAATTGCTTAGTAGAAAGTTATGCAACTAAAACAATTCAATTACAACATACACACAGTTTCCCTTTGTTGGTGTGAAAAACAATAGATGTCGTCGAGTGTTTCATAATAAAACACTTGGTTTTTTTTATAAAAAACACTCAAAGTGTTTTTATAAAGGCCACACTAAGGTTTCAATTAAATTGTCAAGTAGATGTTCGATATATTACATTACTCTTAAATCCTGCTGATATTATAAATGCGAAAGTTTGTATGTTTGTTTGTTACTCCTTCACGCAAAAACTGCAGAACCGATTTTCATGAAATTTGGCACACTCATAGAGGGTAACTTGGATTATCACATGATAGTTTTTATTTGGAAAAAATGTCCATAAGTTTTGCTATTTTCCACGGGATCGAAATTTACGCGGGTGAAACCGCGGGGCGTAGCTAGTATTATATTAAATGAGTAAATTACTTTAACTGGAAAGTGTGAAACCGTAATTTAACCGTATACAAGTACTGGTAAATGTTAATTGTAATGTGTCTTGAATTTTTTAATCTAACAGTGTGGTGCTGAATAAAGAATCTTAATTCTAATCATTTAATTTAATTTGCCAGTTAAATTCCTAAAACGATATCGGGACATTAATCGGATCCGAAACGGCAATAAGTATTATAGTAAGAGGTAGTGCCAGATTGTCGTCAAGTCAAGTCATAGCTGTGCTGTCGCGTTTGGTGCGGTAAATAGCCGGTGGCCTATGGAGGTGGGAGGAGAAAGGAGGGCAGTGCATCTGTAGCCTTTGTGCAGATGTCTATGGGCGTCGGTAGTCGTGAATAGCTCCGACTGCTCGTTTACCACCCTATACCACAAAAAAAATCAGAATATGCTATTTCCTGGCTATCGCCGAGTAACAGCCTCGTGGAACTGGCACCCATCTTAACGGTTCGAGTATATCTCTTTCCAAGCGCCACTAAATAGAGTTCTATAGTTGGTAAAAGTTTAAAAGAGTTTAATGTTTTCTTTTCCTTTTTCTGTAATATGCAGATGTCCTTTCCTCCTCTAATTCTATTAGGGTCAATTCACACCAAAAGCGCGGCGAAGGGCAGCGAAGCGGAGCGCAGTTTATGTGTCATATGAATTTCAACTTTATTGTCATTGTTATAGTACTTATTATCGAATTCTCGCGACTTCTGGAGCACCCCAGCGACGTCGCGGGAATCCGCGCTTCTCGTTCGAGTTTCTCATGTGATAATAAGTATTAAAGTAATTATTAAAAAGTTGAAATTCATATGACACATAAACTGCGCTCCGCTTCGATGCCCTTCGCCGCGCTTTTGGTGTGAATTGACCCTTAGGCTATAAAGTTTTAAACCGTACGAAACGCGACTACGAGTTACGACTGTGTAAATAAAAATGAGTACTTATCATGTAAGTCAGTACTTCCCCGGTCGTGCTGACATAAATCGTCAGTGTAGCATAGCACTACCTCTTGCATATACAAATGTAAAATATTGCTAGATGCGCCATTTGATTTGTGAATTTTATTTTAGAAATATACTTTACTAGATTTTGCTGCAATAGATTTCCACCTGCCCCTATTATTTAAATATTTTTTAATAAAAACTGTCCTGTCATTTCTAATACCTCTAGGAATATGTGTACAAAGTTTTATGATAATCAGTTGAGTAGTTTTGGTGTGAATGCGTAACTAACACTTACGTACATTCTTACTTCACATTTATAATAGGTACTCGCAGGGATATCCATTTAGAAACACCGACAATGTACATACTTAGTACAATGTTAATATGTAATATGAACAAATCAATACATACACGATAAGAGAAACAATTAGGAGCTAATCTTATACAACAAAGGGAGATAAGTTATCGGCCCGTTATCGAATTAGTGTTAACGCACTTGTGATAAGAGTCTGAGACTGCGTTCTACTTGAAGCTAACAAGTTTCATTACGACTTCGTAGTTATGGCATGTAGGGGCGTGGATCAGTGGTTCGGCCCAGGTACCGGTGGAGTGACGTGGTGGAGCCAAGATCGTGCGAGGTGGAGAACTCTAGTTTCGGAGGCCTAGACTTACTTGGGGTCATTGAGCCTGAAGAGTTGGTTTGTAGTTTCTCGTCCTAGCCAAATTTCGGCTAGCCAAATAGGGCGAGCCAACCGCGCAGGACATATAGAGCAGAAGTGTTTGCACAGACACAAGTGCACTCCATTCCCTTGTTCTCCTATTCAGATGGGAAGGCACGACACGACCTGAGAGAGTTCAGGTGCAGGACTGACGGCTTAGCATGTGAGCATTCACATGACAGGGAAATGTAAATACCGCCAACATCCAGACCGAGGTCTGGATGTTGGCGGTATTATATATATAACCGTGATTAGAAATCGAAAAATCCTAGTACTTTTTTATCCGACCTAGGATACCAACCCAGGCCAAGTGTAGACAATTTATTATGACTTACATACATGTACCCCATAGGCCATACATGACATGTGTGGGGTACATGTACATTGTACATGGGTACGTTACTTGAGTATGTAATGTATTGGACAGCCTCCTGCCCGGTGGATTGAGGATTTGGTTGGAGGCGGGGATTCGCTGGATGCACGTAGCTCGTAACAGAGAATTATAGTGCTCTGTGGGGAAGCCATTTGTTCAGCAGTAGACATCTTTTGGTTAGTGGTTCTAAAGAGGGAGTTGCAATGCAACATTCTTTCGATATGTGTAACTTCTACGGCCGGGACATTTTATTTTCTTTTTTTATAGTGGGTAATCCTCATGGATTCCGGGGGTGGTAGCTGGGTTATGCCGGACTCTTACCGGCTAAACCCCCACTGTGCTTTCTCCTTTCACCGTACGATGGGAACACGGGTACGCTTTCGCACTCATCCGCGACCCCGCCGGTGCCAGGCCGCTCCCGCAGCCCCTCCACGGGTAGCATGGAGCTCCCTTCCAACAGCAAGGCGCGCTAGAAAACACAAATTTAAAATCTTGCCAAAAATCTTCTTAATAAATATTGGGGCCCTACTATAACAGCTACTAACTACTCTCGATTGTTTCTTTTCAGTTTGGTAGTACTCCAGTCGGTTTTGGATTTTTGAATTTTTATACGATAAAAAGAAATTATCATTGTAGAATACAAAATCAACATTGCAACCTGCTGTTATCACAATTTGCCTATCCAGTGATATGTCAAAGTGACCCGGTTACATTATCATATCTAGATTTCCTTATTGCTTGTTCTAAGGCTTATCAAACGCATTAGGGGCATCGCTGCGATAACGATAAGGTGATAGTTGATAACGTTGCAGTGTTACGATATAGCAAACTTCATCATTATTGTTGTAGCTTTTAATAATATAGGTGTAAATGTAAGAGGTAGTGCCACGCTGCATAGCAGCTGAATGTGAGGCGCGAATAAACCTGCCGCTTTTTATAGTATAGAGGGCAAACAAGGTGTCGGAGCTAATTTTATGAATACCGACGTCCATAGACATCCGTACGGAGGCTATACAGATGCGCTGTCCTTTCTCATCCCATCTCCATAGGCCATCGGCTACTTACACACCACACGAAACGCGACAGCATTTAGGTAACTTAGGCAATGCCGTCCCAATGTGAGAGCTATGCTGCGTTGCGATTGGAGAGTTTCTGGTGTTCCATCAGAGGGGAGGGGAGGGGTGACAACACATCTGCCCAAAAGTTACGTAGTTGTCAACGGGCGTCGTTACTCGACAAAAGGCTCCAACTGATTTGACCTCCATGTAGGTAGGTACTGTAATGGTCACAGCACACTTAGCAACTCGGGAAGAGATCGTAACCGTATCACCTCGAGCCGGCCAGTATTCTTTGTATGAAACTCCAAACTGCAACTCACACTAATGGGAAACGTAACGTAATAGTATCATCTTCGCTTTTCTAGGCGAGGTGTTTACAATCCCTTTCCGAGTTGATAAGTGTGCGGCGATCATAAAAAGGCATGTCATAAGCCTGTGATGATGAAGTAATCCGGAGTCATATTATGTGAAGCATACATGTGATTATAATCTGGAGCTTTGAGGAAACTTTCTACATTGTAGAGTAATCGGCCCGGCACAGTCGGAGTACTACCTCTCGCGTACGTAACACTGATGTTAAGTAAAGCTACGCAGTCACGATTCGTGCGGTTTGCGAGAGTATAGTTGCACATAATAATAGAGACCATCCATTCATCTAGGTATATCATGTTTTGGATGTTGTCACCATAAGGGTGTTCGCACATTATAACGACTCGACGCCGAATGAGCACCAACTCAACACGACGTATGGCATTCAAATGTAAACTTTATTTTGTGTCCCTTAAGAGTGAATTAGTCAAATTTAAATAAAAAAATTGTCCACTTATTAACAATCTACAAAGTTGACTAATTCACTCTTATGTGACACGACATAAAACTTATATTTGAATGCCAGAGAATGAGTTGAGTTAAATTGAGTTAATAAATGAGACTGGAGTGGAGTCGGCGTCGAGTCGTCATATAGTGCGAATACTTTAAAGCTAACCATTCTCCCCCATAATAAAAATACTCGTTTTGTTTTTCTTACGTCATAATAACTCCCATTTTACAAACTCATAAAAAACTCCGTATGAGTCCTTAAGTTCCCGAGGCGGTACTTACAACTTGTAACAAAGGTCTGAGTTGAAGACACGAAGCGCGTCACACCGAAATAGTTCGTTTCCAAAGTTTATAAAAACGAAAAAGTGTTACCCCCACCATAAAGTTATATTTTCTTGTAAAAAAATAGTGTGTCACCTTTTTTGTTGATTTGTTTTTGTTGCTGAGCTAAGTATAAAAATCTCGTTTCGGAGTTAAATAATAGACGTGTATGTGGGTGCGTGCGTGCGTGTGAGCGTGCGTGCGTGCGTGCGCGTGCGCGTGCTCGTTTGTGTGTGTGTGTGTGTATGTGTGTAAAAAATTCATATGTATACAGGTATTTCGGAGAATAGATCGTAAAATATTTTTTAACGTAGCCTGATATTTCGAAGATACATATTTACGCCCCCCTTTCCCCTCCTTACTTACACACCGCACGAAACGCGACAGCACAACTTTATGCCGATACCGTGTGAGTAGGTACGATAGGTACAGTTTAGTCCTACGTCCAGCAGTGGACAAAAACATGCTGATGATGATGAAGACGATGATCATAGACTAATATCCTCCATTCTGCAACACCGACATCCACCGTAATATCATGAGGCGTATAACATGATCACGGTAGCCAAGGTTCCGGCATGACATTGGCATAGTTTTCCACTCACCGTGCGGCTGTGGTGAGCATAATTAGTCATATCATATGCACACGCTATTAAAGAGCTCAATACATACATTATCATAAAGAAGTGATTACATATATTACCCGAAAAAGGTGTCAGACATTGCAAGTTTTGTAAATGAGTACCTATGTAAAACCCTATCGAATAACTTTATCCAAGTAATAACCTAGTAATAAGCTGACATCTGTCAAATTCCATAATAAAAAACACATAAACAAGTATTAAATTTGACAGATGTCCGATTATTACTAGGTTATATAAACTTGGATAAAGTTATTCTATGTTTATTAATAAGGGGGTAAGGCTGATTTGATTGATTTGATAACAATATCATTACCTCCTGGTGAACATGTTTTATATGTTATACTTATTACTATATCAGGCGATACCAAAAATATCTCTTTTGGTAGGAGTTACTGCCATAATACGCTCGCTGTGTCCCGCGGTGCTGCTCCTCCTGCTTTTAATTTTAAAGATGTCAATGATATTCCATATTATAAAATTTAGTCCCCTAGTCGGTGTGGAACCGTTATAATTTAAATTCTAAAAATATTTTCTTAGTGTTTCATCCGCATATCCGTAGAATATGCGGTGCACTCCTCCCACTTCTTCCCCTTCCATCAGCCACCGTAAAATCACTTTGTTCTCCGATTATCTGTTGGTCTGAACGTCCGCAGAACTCAGAAAACTTAAACTGAAATTGAGATAATACTGAAGTCAGCTACCCCTAGACGCCAGAAAATTCTAAGTCACAATTAAAAGTTACAGCCCTTCCGCATAATATGTCTTACATACAAAGGAACGGTTTAATTTCCTTATTTATGAGTCACTCGTTTGAAACGGTGCTGTTGACTTCCCGACCAGCCTGACGAAGCGCGACAACGTAGTTGCTAAACAAAGAGTCGAACACTGCTGTTACGTCGTGTTTTTGTTTCGTGTGGCCTGTAAGTAGCCCGTGGCCCATGTAAGGAAGAGAAGGAAGGAGGGCAACGCATCTGTATAACCTCTATGCGGATATGGGCAGTCATGAAAATGGCTCCGACTGCTCGTATGCCTCTCTATACCGTTTTTTTTCGCATAATATTTCGATCAGTAATCATGATGTAGTGACGATGATTTTCCGCGTCCCTTCATTTTCGCTCGCTTGAAGCGCCATTTTCCGTTAGTTTCCCTAAGGCCTTATATGTCAAAGGATATTTTGATAAACAACAAAAAGCAAAAGTAACAAGATATATCTCTGTGGTTTAATATAACACGAATATTTGTACTGTACTGAACAACAACTGTTTTTTACGTTTGTTTTTTGTACTGTCTTAATACATACATCTGAATATTTTAGTTAGAGGCAGTGGCATGCTCCATAGCAATCGAGTTGGGCTCGCGCGATTGGGCTTGTCGTTTATATACATGATTAATGTATTTAGGGGGCCCATAGGGTAGGAGCAATAAAGAGCAGAAACGTTTGCAAAACAATAATTATGTGAAGGTCTATGGGCGTCGTTTTGTTGGCTATAATAAAAAATCTTGTAAATAAATAAATATTTGCATATGTTAAAAAGTTTTACGCGATGTTACTTTAAATATCAAAAGTCAATGTATCGATAAATTATTTTTATTTCGAAACTGACCGTGATTTCAATGATTTTTTATTAAGCAATCAGATTCAATAACACGCAGTTATTGCAGCATTGCAGCTTAATGAATATAGAAATATATTATTCAATTGTTACGAAGCAGTGAGAGGTAGTGCTACACTGCACATGCAGCCGAACTGGGCCGGAACGACCGGGGAAATACCTCTCGCTTACACGAGACCGGCGTAAAGTGACAGCTGTGCTAGCGCGTTTCGTGCGGTATATAAGTAGCCTATGGGACTTGGGAGGAGCAAGTAGGGCAGCGCATCTGTATAGCTTCTATGCGGGTGTCTATGGGTGTCGGTAGTCATGAAATGGCTCAGATTGCTCGTTCGCTCCCCTATACCATTAAAAAAATCGTCAACTTTTATCCCTGTCCTGATTTTTTTTATCAAAGGGGGGGAAAACCAGCTTTTAAATCTTTCGGTGAATACCGAAATTACCGAAATCCATCAACATGAATAAAATCACAATATTTTCTATACATAACATGGGGTGTGGATGCAAGTGGCTCGTGACTTGGTGGCGTTCTACGGGGGTGGTCTATGTCCAGCAATGGACGGATGATGACGATGATGATGATGATGATGATGATTAAGGAGGGTAACATTCTTATCACGACTGCATAGCAATGACTTCACGCTAGTGTTGTGTGAGCGAGTGGTACTTTCCCGGCCGTGATGGCCCTGGCTGTAACACACCCGTAGTGCGTACAGGGTAGTAACCGAAGCCAAGTGTTGTTGTAAGTGGTTATTGGTACTTGATTGAAGTGCTATATTTATTGTAAGACTTCCTTTTGTGCAGTAAAATATATCTCTATATGACGATACACGTAGGATTAAATGTTATATTATGTGCATATGAAATAGGTGATATAGAAAATGTAGCTGAACTGAGGACATGACAAACTTGCTGGTATTTTATACTTTATCACTTTAACTTGACCACCTAACATTCATAGAAATTTTCCTGGTGACAAAAATAATAGCAATTTACGTTAAGAATGATTACTATTAAAATTATATAAGGCGTTAAAATATATTCCATTATTTTTATAGCTAAGCCCGTTTCATAAAGTCTAAGCTTCTCACAAGCTTCTCACATTTTGTCACATAAATTAAATTATAAATGCTACTGAAAATGTTTCTTATATATTATGGTATCTATGCTGAACCTAAGCAATTTGGCGCAGCCTTAAGGCATCTTAGTCTGTTGTTATGGCATAAACTATTGTATTTTGTGTTGTGAACAAATAAATATTTTCTTTCTTTCTTAATGGAACATTGTCATAAGTATTTATGACCTATGATTAGACACTAATAACTTATTCAATCTTATAATTGTCGTTGCTCAGATTCGCTATTGTTAAATGTTTTTTTTTTACCGGCAAAATAGGCAATTCAAATGACGGTAAGTGACTGGATGTCATCTTCAGTTGGATCTAATGAATCTCTTAAGGAGCAGGAAACATGCTGGCTAGGTTGCGTCGCTCTACAGGTGCGATTTACATTAAGGTGCAACCGACAATGAAAAAAAGAACAAAAAAGCTTGATAATATTTTACTAATTACTCATAAAACAGTGTTTTTGAGCTCGCACTCCTCAAAAACGACTAGGCCGATTATTGAACATTTTGTCGTCGAATTTGTCGTTCGAATCGAATTTTATGTTGATTTAATCCGATTACAGCTCATCTATACTCGGAATTTGAATTCGATTCCAGATTTGACAATTTCAGTGTTGTAACGTTTTTTTTTTGGGTTTTTATGACCTGGTAACTAAGACCTTTAAGTCAAGTAGTGTTGTAACGTTATGACAAGTACTAAATAGTGACGTTGCGAAATTATTCGATACAGAAATGAAATATTTTTGAATCGATTCCTCTTGTTTATAGTAGTATCAACTACTACTTTAATCGAAACTAAGTACATCAAAAAATTAAATATTTTTGAACGGATAATTTAGTTATGACGATTAATTAAGTATCTGAGAGTTTTCTATAATAATTATATGTGAAATTAATAAAAATATGTGATAATGAAGGAACATGAGAAATAAAACAAAGGGTTGTAATATGGGCCTCCAATTGCACAGAAGTTTCAATTTTTCACGTACTTGTAGACGTTGTGGATCATTACTTTTTCAGTAACAGTTAAAGCTTTTCGTGGACGTTTTTTTTCTTGGGGAAATGTCCGCGTCTTTTTGTGATGTACTTGGCTGAGGATCCATTTTGAAAAAAGAAACACTCAAAGTTCACAAAACGTAACAGCAAACACGACGTAAATAAACTTTAACAAAAACTCAACAAAATAACAACCTATCGCAATTAAACAAGATATTTTTGACGACCAGCCAGGTGCAGTGGTACAGGGCTCGGATAAGTGGAGCATGTTGTATGTTGTATGAATCCTGCCTGGGTCAAGGATGTTTATCTCTGTATTGTATGTATTTCTAAAATAAAAATCTTAAATATGTAACATTTCTTAAAATTCATAAAACATATTAAATATAATCCGATGTCTAGTACCTGTAACACAAGTCCTTACGGTACTTAG
>LUGF01048828.1:82063-94008 GCA_001625245.1 Calycopis cecrops | reverse complement strand
GTGGTATTTTATTATCCACAGATATTATTATAGTTAACGTTTCCAGTGGCTCCCCATCCGCGGGCCGCAGTGATCTCGTTCGAGCCGGGTCTCCGCATTATGTAACATATCGCGATCATATTTACGACGGCGCGGCGGTGCGCGTGCTCTCGGTAATATTGCATTCGCTGCCGCAAATAATTACTTATATATCTCCAACTTATCTCGATATATTTATTTCTAGTTTATGTTAAGTTTATTATTAAAGTTGTTTGCGGGAAGTTTAGAAGTTGGATCGTGATCTGGGAAACTGTTGTTTTGTTTGGATGTTTAGGGAGTTTGGATTTTGAAATCGTCTCGAATATTTTAGCCTCGTCTTTATGGTTATAACAAAAGAATACTAAGCGAGTCCAGAACGTGACCAGCTTGACCAACCTTTTGATCATTTTGTAATGGTTTCATGAGATTTGTGAGAATATAAGAGTGGAGAGAGGGAGGAAGTTATACAAATACTCTTCCCTTTCTCGTCTTATTTCCTGAACAGTTCCACTGGACTCTTAGGAAGAGCATTATATTCGCAGCACACTTACTAACTCGGATAGGGATCGTAATCGTATCACCTCGAGCCGGTCAGTATTCTTTGTATGAAACTTCATATTGCAACGCACACTAATGGTAAACGTAAAGTAATCGTATCGTTTTCTCTTTTCTAGGCGAGGCGTTTACGATCCCTTTTCGAGTTGATAAGTGTGCGGCGACCATTATAACTGTCACTTAACGCGAATATTAGGAGCTGGGCGTGGAGACCTAGTTTTTTTTTTTTTAGGTAGACACTACGCTAACGGTTGAAGGCCAGTGCAGCTTCATTTGTATGAGAGGCGAGTTCCATGGGGAACTCGAGCCTCTGTAATCATGGTCGACGGAGGTGCAGACCCCCTCTTCTTTCTGGGATGATGATGATCCAGCTAATCTGGGAGGAGGCAAACCGGACTATTAAGATTAATAGGTTATGCTATTATTATGTACAAAAATGATCTTAGCTGTACGGGGCCCAGGCTGCAGCTCCCCAAGCCCCCACCTGGATCCCTCGTTGGTTAGAGCGATAGGTGCTTTTAGGAGATAATGCCACGCTGCATGCATACTGTAGCTGAATTGGGAAGGCACGACCGGGGGGGTACCTCTCGCTTACACGAGATCGGCGTAAAGTGACAGCTCTGCTGTCGCGTTTCGTGCGGTGTAAGTAGCCGGTGGTGGGAGGAGGAAGGAGAGCGACACGTCTGCTTATCTCTACCTATATCTATGATGTCTATGGGCGTCGGTAGTCATGAAAATAGCTGTGACTGCTTGTTTGCCCCTCCCCCCATGCCTTAAAAAAGGTACTATTCCAATCGCTCACATCAACGCAAAAATATTGAAGGGTCATCCATTGTAAAGCCCTTAATATAAGCCCATAATAACTCAATATAGCAATCAATAACAATTTCACAATATTGTGACATCAAATGAAAAATACTATCAATAAAGTATACCGCACAAAGTCACCTAATAACTTAATCATGGGTGCCATTATGGGTCTTATGGGGTCAGGAAAAACGTAGCTTTCTAGCATTAATCAATAGCTAAGGTAAACAATTTACAACATACCAGGACGGCTTTAGCAAATTTATTAAACTTAGTATTGTTAAGAACACTTTATGTATTGGAACGGTAATATTTTGTTGTGTCAGGTACATTGCTGCTTTTTTATAGAAGATAATTATGTGAGAAGGGATGGTAACAGTAAAGGTGTGGTGTGCCATGGATGTTGTATGTTTTTTTTCGCAACTGCTAAGTCATAGTGAGGCATTTTGAGGTACTTTTGAGGTATGCAGGTGTTTTTTCAGCAATAAGGAGATCTCTTAGAGTGTTGTAATGAAAATATTCAATGGACAATGAATGTAAAAATGCTACTAAAATATGGATGGTCGGCACTTTTAAATTGGAGATGAAGTACATTAAAGAAATCTGCATAAGTTTTACACAGGCAAAACACACAAGTCCTTGAGAACCTTGTTCTTCTAGGTCATAATATTATACATCGCTGCGTTTGTTACAAGATAGCCAGCGGTGAATTTACCCTTTTTGTAACCAGAAATCACTTGCTCATAGAACTAAACCAGCAATGTAAAACAGAGTACAAACAAAATCGTCACAATATAAAATATCAGTATAAGGTATTTTGTGATAAGGCGCTTATGCCGATGAAGATGCGGCGGGGAGTTATGGCGTGCCCTCCACCATCGCGCATCGGTGAAGGCAATGAATCTATGGATTTTGTACGCCGCGATCAAATTAATATGCCTTTACACAATATTGTCGGGACATATGTGTTCACTGTTTGTGGATTCCGCACAGGTATTAAGTAAATTGTTATTAATGATAAGTCGCCATTCAATATATTTAATTATAATGATGTATGGTTTTATTTTATTACAATAATCAACAATAAGCATGAGGTAATTGAAATTCATTTGTACGTTTGATATATGATCGGGATTCGGTATAGGTACCTACTAATCACATCCAGGGGAATACAATAGCACTAGATAACACAGAACAAAATAGGTGACCTAGATAAAATGGTATACTTTACTTCAAATATGCTAAGCTAAGCTTTTGCTTAGTTAGCTAAGCTATAATGGTATACGAAATATTCACTATTATTTGAAATTTATAATTTTTAATATTAGTTATTGTTCATAATACAATCGAAATCATATTGACGAGGATACAGAATTAAGCTTACTGACGGGATAATTCCTGACATTCTGAGACTTGGTGGAGAGTCCCCTATTGACATAATATCCCTATATTCCTTAATTTTTTTTGGTCACATAATATTACCTTTTCTTAAGATTTTGGTCTTCTCGTATAGCCCAGCTTACTGAGCCCCAGTTCCACAACAAGGCTTCTGACTTATGCACTATTGTAACAAGTATTTCGATCATAAAAATACTTTATTGAAAGTACCCCGGGGCTGTCATCAGACCCCAGATAAATCGGTCAACATAATTGATCCATAAAATTTTATATCACAAAATACTTCGGCGTAAACGGATTCAATGTTTTAATTTTTCATTTCGATAGCTATATAGATGACTGTGATAGCAAATGTTAAGTCTCTCAGAAATTTTATGAAAAGGTTCTTAGGAGGTAAAAGTAGCAGAGATCACTCCAAGTTATTCAGGTATAAAAAGTCTGGTCAAGTATGAGTAGTATGCACCGAGGGTTCTGTACAAACGGCAGGTACAAGCATTACAGGGTGGTGAGATGACCACGACGTCCATAGACATCCGCAAAGCCAGGGATCTTGCAGCTTGCTCAAAATGGTAGCTGATTCCATTGAGGTGTTCCATGTGGAAGGAATGGTGGTGTAAAACATACGGTTGTGAACTCATAACTATCGTAATGGTGAGGATTTTTGATGTTTGTATTTTGTATTTTTGATGTAAAGTACTAAAGCAAAAATAAGTTCCAGTATGAATGCGAACGATGCATTTGAATTTTTTTGCAAAATTTTGATGTAATTGAAATTTCATTTGAATTGAAAATTTGATAGATGTTGATTAGGCATCTCCCTGAAGAACGAAATAGTGAAGTCCAGAACTACCCAGAACATGCTCTGTTTGTCGCATGCAAATAGAGCGAGCTGATTTTCAAAGGTTCCTGGCCAGATGTGAGAGCAGCGACATGTGCCGTACTGTGATATGTAGAGTCGCAACCGATTAGCTGGCGGTTTTCTGTGATACAACCTAACAATAGTAACCTAATAAAAATTTAATTGTATTGTATTACCAAACTAATTTCTATATTTTATGGCCATTGAGTAGTACCCGTTAAGTTTTCTTCAAAGATCTACACAGACTATAGTAACCTGATGTCTAACGGTTCGTTACTAGATAGAATGGGTTACTATTCACAGGAATATTTTCTTCAGCAATTGAATGAAACTGTCCTATTTACGGATTTGTATATTGTCAATATTTCCACGGTTGCTGGATTTTTTTGTACAAGAGGCAAGTAAGCAGTCAGAGTTGGAGCCTTCTGGGGGCTACATACGCCCATAAAGTGAGCATCCTACTGATATTTTAAATGCGAAAGTTTATATATGTCTGTTTGTTGTTTCATGCAAAACTGCTGAACCGATTTTCATGAAATTTGGCACACACCTATAGGGTAACTTGGATTAACACATAGGATAGTTTTTACTCCGAAAAAAGGTTCCTAATGCCATTGGATGATTTTTATTTTCCACAGGATCGACATTTACGCGGTTGAAACCGCGGGAAGCAGTTAGTAGAGCATAATCAGATGTTTTGTGTTCCTTCCGGCTCCTTTACAAGTGGGCTTCAGTGGGCCATAAGAGACTCGCACACCGCATGAAATGCGACAGCAGGGCTGTCACTTATTTTGTGTTTCACGGCAGTTTTGTCTCAACGGTTGCTACCATCCCGGTCGTGCCAGTTCAATTCGGCTGCAATTAAGCAAGGCCCTAACTAAACGATTTCCGATTATGATGATAGCATCGGAATCGTTAATCGCAACGGCAATATCGATAAACAAGCGTCCCCATTGACGAATACCACGACCGATATCGCCGACCTCTCAGTGCTGGAATTCACAAATGGGAGCCGCAATCGAATGAGCCGATGCATTCGAATGAACGAATCGATTTTACGTGTGACATAAACAACATTACCGGTGACAGGCCGACCGTGAGAAACGATTTAAGAATCGATTCTGGAACGCTACTATCGAGTCAGCCATTGTGGGTGAGTGCGGCGGGCGGCACTACTGTTATGAGTGGCGCGCAAGGTGCGTATTATCTCGAAACCGTGTTAGTTCTGTAATGGTATAGCCGTTTGTCTGCTAAATGGAATTTCTGGAGTTTACATGAAAATCGATTATATATCGCACATTAAAAAAAAAATCGTGTAAAAGATGACGGGTCGAATAGCAGCGAAACGCTGTACTACGCTTACATCACAACTCTCTACATCCCGATTGTTAAGTATTAAATCCTCAAAGGTCGGCAACGCATCTGTTAGACCTCAGGTGTTAAGGATGTCTGTGGGCGTTGGTGATCACTTTACATCAGGTGACCCCATTGCTCGCTTGCCTCCAATGCTATAAAAAAGTACTTAATTTGCAACTAGTATAAGTACTAGGTTAAAATTTCAAATGATTTAGGTACATACTTTGAACCAGGGGCAAACGAGCAGAAAGTACATGACCACCGCCGCGCGCCCATAGACCTCCGAAATAACCGAAGTTTCGCCGGTGCGTTGCCGTTCTATGTAATAAGTGTAGGCTCATTTATTGAAGTACCCCAGATTTATTTATCATTCTAACTATAGCTTTTAGTCCAACCCGGGATTTGAACCCAGTACTGGTTGAACATCCCTGGCACTAGACCAAAAGCAGTCCAGACTTACTATCATCTTTCTAATTATAGCTTGTAGTCTAACGCGGGATTCGAACCTGGCACCTTGACCATGCTTACCACTAGAGCACGAAGCAGACCAATCGTACCTTCTCACAAATTAACCGATGCGATGCTTACCACTACAAAAGCCCCGCCAGTCCTCGCCACTCATCACTTTTACTCTATTTGGGTTTGACGAGATCGTTTATATCGACAAGTTGACATATTACGACAAATCGCCGGACAAGTGTATCTTATCTATATCTTTATCTATTCAATATCACGATCCCACATACATTAGAATTTTGATGAATTGACCATTATACGGGTCGGATTATACGACCTATAAATCTTAGTTTAAGGTCCGCGCTTTCGATCTGTGATTACATTTTCATACTCGTAAATTGTTTTAAAGATGTGGTAAGACTGTTGCTGCGTTGCAGGCAGAATGGATGAGAGCGGAATATTTAATTACATCTATCTCTCTCTAGTCTTTCGTACGAGCCTTAAAGCGGTCGGGTTAAGGAAATAACATCTTCATCTGATGAATCAACACCAGCTCGCTAATGGGGTCGGCAGAGAGAACAAAAAAAGGTTATTTTTTGTTTTATACTCTAAGGGGGCAAACGAGCAGTCCAAAGCATTTTCATGACTAACGACACTCACAGACATCCGCATAGAGTTTACACAGATGCGTTGCCCTCCTCCCACTTCCATGGTCCACCGGTTACTTACCAGCACACCGTACGAAACCCAACAGGTAGCCCCGGTCGTGCCGGCCCAATTCCGCTACATGCATGCATGTATGCAGTCGTATTGTTCTGGGCACTACTTCTTACTAATTTTGTACAAACATCATTTTTGTGTCCACCTAAACTTGTAACCTAAACTGTAAGCTTGTATCGATGAGTTGTGAAATGATATATGATATCACTAGCAACGCACTGCTGTTTCACCCACGTGGGCTACATAGGTACTCTCTCAGCTTCTACTTGTTACACGTGATTCAGATCAATCATTTCCCTCAATGAACAAGGAGTTCCTAAAATCAACTAAACACAGGTACTCGACCTCTATTCCCTCATTTCTCTATATCAGAGGATATAAGTCCGAAAGCTTAAAATGAGTTGAGTCACAAATGAAGAATATTAGTGATAAATTTTCTGTCGTTATTAAAAAAATAAAATACCATTCAAATTTATTTTAACTTGAGTGGTTTTTTTTAATCACACCACATACCTTTTAAAACTCATAGTGATTCTATAAGAGGCCGTATTTTTTTGTATTTTGTACTATTATATACTACAGTCATACTACATTATCTTAAGTTTAATTGGCTATCAAAACACTTATGGGACAATTTATCTTTATCTGAATCTTTTCTAAGAGTAAGTTCTAGAAATCAGGTGCAGTCTAATCCATAATATGAGGTCCGTATGGGACCTATTAACAATGCTTGTTAGAGACTTCCTGGGGTTCTCAGAAGTGGACTTAATTAAAAAATATCTGTATCGATTGCAACTGGCTCCAAGTAACGTGACGGCTGGCTATCATCCCACAGATTATTTATAAGGGAGTTTCATGCTGAATATGTTTGTCGTAAAAGTAGCACGATGGCGTTTGGGCATTTCGCAAAGACATTGAATACAATTATAATATATAGGTGAAGCAAAACCATTGTGTTCTTATATTATTAAATTGCACAAAACAAATGTGTTGAAGGGATGAGTAAAAGCTAAGTAGAGAACGAGTGCAAAAGCTGACATTTTTACACTTGAAATACCATCAACTAATTAAATAAAATGTTAAGATATACACTAAGGCACGTACGTCGCACATAATATGTAAGTACATCAAAAATATCAATTGTCAAACGCAATTGTAGTATTGTAGCCAGTTATAATTGATGACAGCTGACGCTTCATCTTACTCATAAGATATCGCCACAAAGCATTGCATTCTAGCGGTCTCGAATACAGAGAAGCAGGGTAAGATAACAATTTATCTACATAACAATTATTGGGGTTCTGGCGTCGATCAGTCATTAAAATGCAAATATAATATACACGATTTCCTGTCTTTTCAAAAACCGTCGCGTTTACATTTAGCCTGTGTGAAGTGCGCTTTACAATGGATCGCTACGTGAAACCGCGTGGACAGAACTAATGAACAGAGGGAATTGCGCTGATGTATTTCAACTAATAAGTTTTCATAACGAGACCAATTTAGAGTTAAGTAACATTGTAACCGCCTCGGTTATAACCTTAATTGTATCAGCTAACGGATATCATTAATTTAATGGCGGCAGCTTTCATCATACGAGGATGGGGCGATAAGAATCTAAGGGAAAGTAATGGTCATCTCCATCTCATGTCAGAATAGAGAGAAGACGAGATAAAGAGGAGATACTGAGTGAGCATAGATCAGGAGCTTGTAGTAGAGAGTGTCGAAATATATATTCGATATGCAACTGGATTTGAACCAGATTTACTCCTTAGAACAACTAAAAGTTGCCCAAGCATGTTCATGCTAAGTTCTTAGGTTGAATATGATACAATGACCACGCTTACGTCGCTTACGACCCTTGCGCGACTTTGCTCCACTTGTCTCGCAGTGTAGATAGTTTATTCAGTAAATGTTATGTTTTATCTGTGCTCATCGATCTCTAACCGGAACCTTCCTAGGGCTAAAGGCTGTGGCAATGCGCCGACTTGTAATTACATTGGCGTGACACTGCAGTCGCTCGCTTGACTCCAAAAACAAAGCCCTCTCCACCATCGGAATCATGAAAATGAGCGGAAATTCTCCTATCTCTTTCTACCCACGCAATTAATGATGAAACGACACGTCACCGTCGTAAGTTATATCGCAGCTAAACGCAATTAAAACAACAAGCGCGTTGGGCGCACCCTAAATAATATGAAGAAGCGACAGTCTGACCCCGCGTTTGAAATATGCCCTTATTTACATGCGCTCTGGTCCGCGAGGTGGCAAGAGTTATGCCTTTGACCTTATGACTTTTGTTTGCAATGTAAAGGCGATGGCATATTGTGTTGCGCTGAAGCGTAGTTGAAGATTTTTGCTTTTGTATTAGCTTTTAAAGAGTTTACTCTTTAGGAAGTATGATGTGATGCCACGCTGAGTTGCATGACCTGGAGTACCTTTTACTTACACAATAAGTGGCCCATGGAGGGATGAGGAGTAAGGAAGGCAACGTTCCTGTATAACCTCTATGTGGATGTCAATGGGCGTCGGTAGTGGTGAAAATGCCTGCGAATGCTTGTTTACCTTTGGCCTGTTGTGACCTACGCCTGCAAGACCTGGATGCTCACACAAAAAGACGAGCTCAAACTGGCACTGTTCGAAAGGAGAGATCTGAGAAGAATTTTTTTGAACAGTGCGCCAAAACGATGGCAACTAGACCAGCTGTTTCACAAAGAAACGATAGTGAAGTTCTGCAAGAGCCTTTGTGATTTAGATGGGCATTTGGAAAGCATGGATGACGCTGGAGCTGTCAAGACCATCTCTAAGTGGGTAGGGTCCACTTAGAGATGGAGCAAGAGGCTCAGAGGGAGACCTAGGATGCGGTGGAGAGACTGTGTAGAGGAAGACCTAAGGTGCACAGGCAAGTTAACATCTTGGAAAAGGCAGGCATCAGACCGGGCACAGTGGAAGAAGATTGTTGAAGAGATCAAGACCCACAAAGGCTTGTAGCGCCGCGCAATAGGAAATAAATAAATAAGTAAGCTTGTTTGACCCCCATAACAAGAAAAAAGAAACCAGGCTCGCGATGTGAAAATAATATAAAAATTGCGAGGAACAGCGATTCGAGCGTAACGTATCCCTGCGTGTTATATGTCTCGAACTCTTCACGAACTTTTAATTTCAGAAACACTAGTTGCAGCTCAGAGCTCAACATCCACAGTTTTTTTTCTATATTCTTTGTATTTATTTGTAGGAATTATTATACAACATTGATCTCTTTAAATATTGTAGTAAAATTCTGCGTTTTTATAGCAAACGAGTGATGGGAGTCTCTTTGGGCGACAACTAGGCCTTTCTCTCGGCAATTTCAGTTTCCCTCCTATGTGCTAATGAAAACTCATAAATCATACTAAACGTGACACCATTGAGACACTTTGAGACGAATGTTAAGTACCTCTCGTACCTCTCATGCATTCCAAGGCACCCGTAACAAAAAAAAACATATAACTTTTTATCGCGCCAACATGCGCCGACCCTTACAATACAATTTTCTGTATTAGCTTGAAAATATAAATGTTTGAGTAATCCCAAAGCCATTCCTTTTCTATTCTCACACATTTTAGCGCTGGAACTGCGGAGGGAGTCCGCGGGGAATTTATTTCCATGGACCCCATTGTACGATGGAATTATGTTCCATTTGTTCCATGTGATAAAATGTTATGTGACGTTTCGGTGGAGTTTACTCCGTGGTAATAATATGGGAAGAAGTGAAGTATGTCAAAGGTAGTGCCATGCTGCGTCTTATCGGGCGGCCTAGGGCTCTCGCTCACGTGACACCGCATTAAAGTAGTGGCTATTATGTCGTGTTTTGACCAGTAGTCCATTGAGGATGAACGACAACGCATTTGCACACTCTTCTTCCCTACAATGAGCAATCGACAACACGCTGTACAAAACTTGGCAGTGACGTTATGTACGCGAAAGGTTAGATAACTTTCACACACATGATGTAGTCAATTGAGTCCCGGTCGTCTAGAAAAGAAATGCTACGGAAAGAGATAGATAGATAAAAGACAGAAAGAAAGAATGAATGTTTTTATTTGAACGATCACAATTAACAAATTTACATAGTTATTATAAATGGTAGCAAACCGGTCTCCAGCTCGGCATTTGCTGGTACGACTGTTAGCGCCGATCTTCCACTTTATTTACTATTACGAACAGCACAGTAAAATTACTTAACTCAAAACTAAATTAATTGACATAATTCTAATACACCTTTTATAATGACAAGTGGATATATGACGCAGTGGAAAGGACTCTCGGTCATCTTCTCACTCGATGGAAGGGCCCAGAACACACAAGGTAATTTTAGGGTCAAAGTACAAAGTATATGCATATTCCAGAGTGGAAGTAGGACGCTACTGACAGTTGATACCTAAGATACAACCCATTCCTCACGGTGATAAGCTAGTAGCTATCACTAGCCATCGTCGTCCTGTCATTGATCCATCTGTCCAGTCTATCGTCTACTACTCTATACAACAGCAAGAACATTAAACGTAAATGAGATAGAAGTCAGTTCAGTTAGGATGTCCCGTTCTCCCCGGTACAACCGGGACGATACCTCTCGCTCACATGAAGATGAAGTAGAAAAAGTGATTGTTGTACTTTCCGTGGGTATTTTATTTAGACAGTGGCCAATTGGGTGGATGGGGTTAAGCAAAGCAAAGCTCATAACAATTAGGTATAACAATTAGGTCTGTGTGCGACGTTCATCAAAAAAACTCCGACTGCTCATTTGTACCATTATACTGTAAAAAGTGCATAAGTAATGGGCGCGGGCATCAGGTGATCAGACTGCTCGTTTAATTGGGCCCAGCTACACGCTCGCGTTTGGTAATATTATAAATTATAAAGAGATTTGCGATGCACGCGCCCCGACGGTTATCAGTCTCGATTATTAATGTGCTGATTATTTATTTGGAGATCCGCGGGTTGAAAATGTTTTTGGAGCAAGCGGACCTGGACGGCACCGGGGAGGTACCTCTTGCTGATATACCGCCGTGAAGTGATAGATATGCCGTTGAGTTTCGTGCGGCGTGTGTCAATGGCATATAGTAGAGGAAGAGGAAAGGACATCTGGTAGAAATTGTGCGGATTTCTATAGGCGTCGGTAATCATGAGGAGACACATGTTTCTCGTTTGAACTCCTGTAGATACACAGTTGATTTTGGTGACGCTAGTAAAAGCATAATGCAGTAATTACAATAATACTTATTATCGCATGAGAAACTCGAACGAGACGCGCGGATTCCCGCGCCTGCGCGAGAAGTCGCTGGAATCCGCGCGGAAGTCGCGAGAATTCGATAATAAGTACTACAGTAATGAAAATAAAGTTTAAATTTATATGACACTGAAAGTGCGCTCCGCTTCGCTGCGCTTCGCCGCGCTTTTGGTGTATATTGACCCTAAGTCGGTATCTGGCAATACTTACTAACAAATACCAACTAAAAATACAACGAATGCTGCTTAAGGGCATTACATCGCTAAAACGCGAAAAAAGCCCTAGGTTCAAAGAAGTTTCTTGATGAATCCGTACATGTATTTACAGTTTAAAAAAATATATGTTATATTTCAATTAATCATTAATAAATTGTATTGTTTATATTTTTTTTAACAGGCCCAATTTTTTTTAATAATTGATGTAAATCGTAAATTTTTTAGATATATTGCATTTTCTCTCGATAACGGCTTAATATTCCGACATGAAAATTATGTCAAAAAACTTGTGATT
>LUGF01048828.1:66540-81494 GCA_001625245.1 Calycopis cecrops | reverse complement strand
TTCGCATGAGAAACTCGAACGAGACGCGCGGATTCCCGCGACTGCGCGAGAAGTCGCTGGAATCCGCGCGGAAGTCGCGAGAATTCGATAATAAGTACTGCAGTAATGAAAATAAAGATTAAATTTATATGACACTGAAAGTGCGCTTCGCTTCGCTGCGCTTCGCCGCGCTTTTGGTGTATATTGACCCTGAGTCGGTATCCGGCAATACTTACTAACAAATACCAACTAAAAACACCACGAGTGCTCCTTAAGTGAATTGATCCAGAACTGTTAACGGTCTTGGTGGCTACTGTCCTAAATCCTAGCAGAGCCAGACGCATTGCCCTTATCGCCGTTATTGGATTACTGGAGATTTTTTCTCTTGCAAGAGGCATGGCTATTGACTTATTGCAGCAAAATCTGGTTGGTATGGTTAGGTATATTTTGCTCATATTATACAGATTTATAAGTGATAGCTCCACTATTAGTTTGCTTCCTTATACTTTGAAACAATCTTAAAGTGAACCGATAAACGCTGATCATGATGAAGCAATAATCCAAATTGAAAGTGGTTAAATAAAACACATGGCCAACAAATCATGTCGACATCTGGTGTAAGTCACCAGGTGGCGCAGGTGGTACGACCGATGTACGCGGACAATTTGTACGAACAATATACACTACATGGATGCGTCTATACTTCTATAATTAACTGCATCATTGTCTAGTGGCATTTTCAACCGCACGTGAGGTCCTGGGTTTAAATCCTGTCGGACTAAACAGTGCTCTTGGTCAACTAGTACATACTTATCATCACATATCTGGAGCAGGCTCATATAAACCTTATGACAAGACAAAAGAAAGCGACTTGTCACATGATGAGGAGGCAACCCCAAAATAATGTGACAAGCCTAGGAAGAAAGAAAGTATTCCTCTACTATTTCTATTTCTCTCTCTCTATCTCTTCTCTTCTCTCTATTTCTCTAACTCGTTGACTTTGTGGACAACATTTAACGGTCAGAATAAAAATGGGTATTTTTGGGATTTTTCAAGCGATAAGTAACAGTCCAAAGTCATTTAGTCGGTGTTCGCAGAGCATGAGACATTGTTCTTGCGACTATGTCTTTCCAGTTGTATTCAGTAACGCCGAGAAGATAACTCTGAAAAATAAAGCCAGGACCTTGGATCACGGCACGAAAACCTACAGAACCTACACACATTTTTACATCCTCACGTTAATTTGAACAGTTACACGTCCGAAACAGCAAGGAGCTTGTAAAATATCGTCCGCGGGTCCGGCGGGTATGATGTACGGACGACATTTAGGCCGCGCCGATTCCGAGCATTCCGAGGAAATGTTTCGACTTTATGGGACGAGTTTCGGTTTGAGGCGGTGCGCAGGCAATTTGGATTTCTTCTTTTCACATCAGGCAACGAGCATCGGAAGTTTAAAGAATTAGAAATATAAGAGCATTGAAGCCCAATTGCGTTGGCACAGCCGGAAATGGTTACTCTCTCGCTCACAATACATGCGAAAATTTAATTTAGACTGTCTTGTGGTTAGTTTCTGCTGTCACTGGAGTTCAGGAAAGAGAAAAGCTACTTTTCTGGGCTGAGCCACCAGAGAGTACGAGAACAACACGTCTGGATTAAAGTAATGCAAAGAACAATGTGTGTAGTCATGGAGAGACTCTGACATCACGACCCCTTATAGTACAAAAAACAATCGAAAATGTCACCAACAACGCGATCTATATCTTCCTGATAGACACAAATCTGTACCTGTAGACTAAAATAATGTGTAAGAGTGATTATGGAGACAACTTTTTTTAGCCATGGGGACAAGCCATCTCTGTATTTGAACATGCTTACCATAATTCAGTTAGATAGTCAAAATCACAGCTAATAAAGTCGAATAAAGATGTCAACCTAAATCAGAGAGACACATAATTTTACTCTTTATATTTTCTAATACTGTGCACCTAAATCTTTTTGGCCATTAAAACCGTAACCATTTACGAACACCTAAGAAAAATATTTAAAAAGTATATTATATAGGCGAAATATAAGTGTATATAGGCTTTAAATTGAGTATTACCCCCGAGTCTAGCCTAAAATACTTAAAATCTCCATTTTATGGAAAGCCACTTCACACGGGAACTGTAATGACTTGTAATATTCAAGATATAAAAAAGATCGCAAATTGAATGAGCGACGCATTACATCAGGCAAATGGCCGATACAGTTCGTCCTACCATCAATCAAGCGCGCCGCAATGACGTCCAATTGATTTTAAATTACAGATGCTCGACTGTCTTGATTAGTTTAGTCTGATTTACTTTTAAATAGCGCTTAGACCATGTTCGGAGAAATTTTGTAGTTAAATCTAGATCAATGTATTTATCTGTAGTTTAGACTACCTATACATGTAGAAAACATTGACCCATCTATATTTATTATAACGGATGTCCCAAAAATGACGCAAAATTTTAATTTGTCGCCATTTGTGTGTGTAAAGTGTTGGCAAGCAAAAAAGAAATAATAATTTGAAAGTTGACACTTTAGGGTTAGTAAAACGGAGGGTTACACGATAGAATCATAGTAAAATAACTAAATACTCTGATAGAACAACGTGTAGATTATTATTGAACAATAGTCAAAAATACGTCTTCCGGCTGAAGAGAGAGAGAGAGAGAGAGAGAGTCAAAAATAATAGAATAAGATTCCACGTCGTGTAATCTCTCGTTTCGGTTCAGAATTGACCTTCTAGATCGTGATTTAACACCATTAGATTCATTTTTATCTATTGTTAACAAGCCCACAGTCACCTGTGCAAAAAAGTCGTTGATGCAGTCTTGAATACCATTATTCAAGACTGCATCAACGAAATTTAGCCACATTTAGGCAAAATGGTCATGAAAAATTTCGACAAACGAGTGCGTATGATGCAAAGCCGTGGAGGCTATTTGCCAGGTATGTTATTCCATAAATAACCATAACCATGTACTTTACGATCCAACAAAAAAAAAGTCTAAAAAATGGTGTTTTCTGTTTAATTCAAATTTTGCGTTAATTTTGGTACACCCATTATAAGTGGGATCTTGATGACTAACGATGCCTATAACATTAACAGAATTATTATGCAGATTCGTCACCCGCCTTTCCGCCACTCCAATGAGCCAGCAGAAACTCACAAAACGCAAAAGACGCGACGGCATAACACCAACGAGAAGACCCGGTGCTGCTAATCCAATTTACGACATGAAAGCATCAAGATCATGCTCAAAATTCTTGCTACTAGTCCAAAGTGGCCGCTTTACTTCATGCATCGTAAATAAAGTCTATACAGCAGAGCGTGAATATATTCGTCGTGTTCAGCTACCTGCAGCCGCTGATGTACCGGTACCTCAACAACCTGCAATAGCTTTATTTATAGATGCAAGCGCGAGTCGGACCTCAAATAAGCGTACTGTAGATCTAAGCTAGCTTATGTAATTGTGCAATTTGATTGTGGTTTTTTTAGAGTTACATACCTTGAAAAAGAAACAGAATCTAGGATTACTTTGTTTTTGATATATTGTTTAAACCAAATATTTAATTTTATGGGAATTAATGTGTACCCACATTCTCTACCACGGGGTTGTAATAGAAGTTTCTGTGCAAGGAAGGATAAGATTTTACTTGTAAACTAATAATTGATATATCTCTATATAATATATCTCAATCAAGGCTGTAATGTTAAGGGTATCGTAACTCAAAAGAATTATAAGATTATACCTACATTTTAGGATAACTTTTTAGTCCTGTTAACTTACGACCATAAAATTTGGCAAAAGATGAGATATAATGCAAGAGAAGAGAAAACCGAAAAGCTATTATTCTCACAGCGAAAACCTTTATAAACTCCTGTTAGCAGTTCCTTTAATGCAAAATAAGTGCAAAAGTAAGTAGTAAACGCATGCAAAGTTAACAGAAATCTCGATGTATGGGTTTCACACGCAGGTTTTTTTGTACACTGATTATTATTCTACTTGTAAATATAGCTTAAGTTGCATTTGTAGTTAGTTCAATATCTCTTATATATCTATGTCTAATGCATAATTATATAACAAGTCTATGTTTAATTAAAAACAAGGGTTGCTTCAGCGCCGTATAACTGTAAAACAACCTGTAGGTCCTACGACCTGTATCCTCGTCATAGTCAGATTTATATGTACATACAAATACGAATAATTCCCGCGTGCAGTATTATTTATACATTACAGAGCGTCTCCGCTTGTGTCTGTTCAAACGTTATTTGTGATTCCGACGCGCGATTCTCCGCATTATACTTAACACCAGCGCCGCTCAACTTTGTTTGTCCGTCGATTTATTGACTGAATTGGTAACACAACGGTAATTAAAACAAATGCGTTACCAATTTATTAATTAAAGTAACTCTTCGTTAGCAACCACATGTTAGCGTCGTAATCATGGAAGGAGACGACGGACTCTGACAACGTTAAAACATGTGGTGGTAATCTGATGGGACGAGAGACGATAGTCAGGTTCTGTAAGTCACAGGCCTGTTACGGGCGAGATCAGAGTTAGAGCCATTAAAACTGTGCCTACATGAAAAACACTGAGTAAAATACAATAACTAAGTAGGATATACAGGACTGTGGAGATACTAATACAATCAATTAGTTTTTTTTTGTTGGGAAGTGCTTAAGACTACTAACATTTACCCAGGAATCACAGGCCACACACAGCTAGCTATTTATATTTTTAATGTCAAAAACACTCAATTTATTATTTTATTAAATTTATTTTAATATATTAAACATTCTCTTAGTAAAATATTTCTAGCTCTCCAGTTGAGAAGCCCTGCGCAGCTCTGCCTTGAGACTTAAATCTTCAGTGTACACACTGCACTATGATGTTTTACCCGACCCAGTCACAGTGTGTACTCGGCGCAAACACAAAGTTGCATTTATGACTCTGCGCTCTGCACTTAGGAAATCAATAAATTGCAATAGACTAGGATGAGCCTCGCATAATTATATTTAAAGTCCATTTGGAGTTCCGTTTTTCAAAACAGACCTCGTAGTGAGACCTCAGAAAGTAATTTTATCATTTTGTTGTACGTCTGTCAAAAAAACTTAAATGGAAATTAAAGAAATATCCCAGGTATTACTTTTTTAGGTTAAAAAACCTTTATTGGCCAAAACCGGTAAGGTTTCTCCTAAAATTAGTCAAAACGTACAATCTTTAAGGTGTGCAAGAGTCTGAAGTTTTCGAGAAAAATAAATTCATTCATTTCACGTACGAATACTAATAAATGTATAAATGAAAATATTTATATTTAAAGTAGGATACTTGCATTTCAGTTAATGAAGATAAAAATAATATCTATATTCTCCCAAAGGCTTAACCCTAGCCCAGAGCCGAAAAGAACTGGCGAAGGAAAGGAGATTTCATTCTTTCAAGAATTTTGATTGCTTGGGCACATTCTATGGGGATCGATATTTATTTCCATCAGATTAACTAGTTGGTGGTCCGTATAACTGAGAAGACACCGAGGGTTGGCACACCTACATGTAGGTGGGTACTACATAATCATAGTTTCCTGCATCATAAAATTAAGTCAGCCTCGCCCCATATGCGACATGCCTAGATCTCCCGGCGCACGATAGTCGATCTGATCGTAAATCTGTACATCATCACTTGATAAGAAAAATACGGCGCATAACCATCTTTTAAGGGTACAGTTACGAACTTGTACTCTCTAGATATAATCTTTCAGAGAATTTTTATACAATATTGACAGGGACGGACTCGAATTTAAGTTACTTGATTAATAATTAGAAGTTTCATATCTGTGGAAACAATGTTCTATTTTGATGAGTTGGATACTAGAGATGAATTTAAATTGAAATTTAGATTGAAAATTAAAATAACTTCTAAAATAGAGCATATCATTATTATATTAAAATAGAACTTGTACCTAAGTAGTATTGAGAAAGCTGAAGTGATGTTACAAAATACATAATTATTGTGAATTGAGCTGATTATATTTAAGGGTAAAATTAATTACCATCGATCATATCGCCTAATCTATTAATTATCATAATATCTCAAATAATTCACAGTTTTAAAACGGGATAGAGTACCTAAATATCTGTGAGACATTCGAACGTTAGTTAGCTACTATCATCGTTAGTGTAGAAATAGTATTTAATACGTTTTGTTAAAACTTATACAGTTATATTTACTATATAAAAATCTTATACTTTATACAATTATTCATTTGTTTACAAAAAAGTAATTTTATGATATAAGGTATATAGGAAAAAAGTTTATCATATATAATTAATCTTATTTGATAAGATTGATTCTTAATTATATAAAAATCGTAGAATATAAATGAAAAAAAAACACCCAGAAAATAATTAATAAAAACAAAAATTACTTTCAAATACGGCCCTGCACCATAATGCTAATTCGAGAAACTTATTTTATCCATAATTAATTTTCACCTAATGCATCTATTACCAATCAATAAAACCAAAGTGGATTTATACGTACGTGGAACGAGGCAAAAACACGTTTAAATTAAACGAATTATCATAAAGATGCGAGACGTAAATAGCGAGGCAAAAACCTTGGTCCATTGAAGGTACTGCACCGCCCTATATCCGACGGATGAGCTTTTTATGGATTAGCAAGTAATTGCGAGAAAAACTGCGCCGCATTACTGGTGATTTTTCACCTCCAGAACAGTCGAGGAGTCGTAAATCAGCATACTAGCTCAGACTGGGTACTAGGTTTAATCTAAGCCTAGATTTCTGAGCTTCTCAAAAATGCAGTAAGGAAGTTGCGACATTTTTACACACCTACGTTTAATGGGTAACGTGATTATTATATCAAAGTGTTAAGCAAAAAGCATGTCTGGTTGTGAGTCTAGATTACCTATTGAGAAGGAGGTTAGTTTGTTAGAAGCAGTTCAACAAAAGATACCTCTTGCTCATAAGATACCGCCAGAATGTGACAGCAATGCTTTTTTTCCATCAGAACCTTTCGAATTCTACCTACGCGGCGCATGGTACGTCAGAACATTTCTTAAGCAGACCTAGACGCCTCGCATTTCTTTGACCTCCTAGTGGTCTAGTGGTAAGCTTGTTCAAGCACAAACGTGAGGTCCCGGGTTCGTATCCCGGGTCGAACTATTAATTGTTATTGGGATTTTTCAATTTCTAATAACAGACCGGAGTCAGGAAGTAGGCGGTGTTACACCCCAGTGCCTCGGAGAGCACGTTAAGCCGTAGGTCCTGCGCCTCATGGTGGTGTCGGACTGCAGTCCAATCGGAATATGAGAATGAGGGAATAGAGAGTGCACTTGTGTCTGCGCGCACACTCGTGCACTATAATATGTCCTGCGCAGATGGATCATCTAATATATACGGCCGCCGTAGCCGAAATCAGCTAGGACGACATTCTGCAGACGACTTGCCCTCCTTTCCCCAGTGGGCCACCAGAAACCCACAAACCGCATGATACGCAATAGCTTTGCGGCACTATTATGTGGGCGAGAGGCATCATCATCAACTCGGTTGCAATGAACTATGGGACTACCTTTTAAAATATATTACTCAAGTGTAAGTCATCTGTATAGTAAAAACCAAATGAAATAATTTAAGAATGGTTTTTTTCCGTTTTCTTCCGTTTTCCGAATTTCCGTGTTCTGCTATCGTCGTAATGTAAAACTTAGTGATGTCACGAATAAATTACTTTCTTTTTTTCTACTAGCTTACGCCCGCGGCTTCGCCCGCGTGGATTTCGGACTTCAAAAATGATTCAAAATTTTAACTTATTATGTTATTCTGATATGAAAGCTATATTACTGTAAAGTTTCATGAAAATCCATTCAGTAGTTTTTGTGTGAAAGAGTAACAAACATTCTTACAAACTTTCGCCTTTATAACATTAGTAGGATTGACCAAACTGATACATAACAGTGTCGGGGTAGCCGAAATTTGGCTTGGACAACAATAATACACTCAGTGTTCTTGAATTAAAACATCTATTTCCAGTCAGCCATTTCTTATCATTTAAATGGAAATTGAAAATTCAAAAGCAACTAAAGCTCATTGCTTTGATCGGAAAAAGTGTCTTATCTCGGTGTATAATGAGGTATTTCTCGGTATAAGATGTAGTCGCTACTTCCTACCAGTTCCTGCAGTTGTAAAAAAGGAACAAGTTCATCCTGCCTACGTTAGCAGTAAAAGAAACTGACAGATTATGTTAGCAAGGGTAATCTACATACAGACATACATACATACAATACTAGCTATTTGTAGGGGCGAACAGTATTTTTATATTATTCTAGATTGTAGTCTATATCCGGGCAAAATTTTACTCAAATACGTTCAGTAGTTTTCGCGTGAACGTTCTAACATTCGCTTAATAATAATAGGTATAATTAATAATAATAATAAGTATATAATATATAATAATAATAATAGTATGATATAATTTCTTTTTATAAATTCTATTTCTACTAGTAGGTACTGAATGAATAATAATTCAAATATATGGTAAAGCTCATTAGTTTAGAGGACAAATATTTTTTTTGTTAAACTATCGAAATTCAGCTAGGCAATTTTTTCATAGTACTTTTTGTCAAAGACAGTGTTTATCTTATTTATGGAAGTTACTTTCATATTAATTAATGGTTATGCTTAATTATTATGACACAATATACTTGCATCACATAATTATAAAATTAAAAACCTAATATTAACCCAGTCAAATATACAAAAACCGATTGTTAATTTACGATCGATTTAAAAATTAATCGTAATTATTCGCGAAATCGATTAAAATCAATTGGCCTCTCGACAATTTACGACTTTCAATCATATATAAATAAAATATTTTGGTTACCGATATTCAAAGTAATATAATGACATTTTACAATTAAGGTGCCCGATTGCAGTATTCAATCGGCCGGCGCCCTTTCAACATCGATTCGGTGTATTCCAATACTGACGCTTCATGATTTACGTCGTAATAAAAGTAACAAAGTGCTCATTGTAGAACGAACATCACTTAATTTATTGTTTTAATATCACTTTGCGCGATTAAAATGCAATCGAGTGAAATTCGACTTAATTAAAAAGTGTGTCAGCTTCGAGATTACTCGAACAGCACAACACATACTGTTTTTTTTTTATTGTATGGAAAACGAGCACTTGAAGCCACTTTCCTGATTACCGACACATATAGACATCCGCATAAAGATAAATGGATGCGCTGCCCTCCTTCCTCCTCCCATCTCCATGTGCCTCCGTCTACTTAAACACCGCACGAAACGCGACAGCACAGCTGTCACTTTACGCCGGTCTCGTGTAAGCGAGAGGTATCTCCCCAGGCGTGCCCAATTCAGCTACATGCATGCATGCAGCGTCTCTTCCTCCTCTTCCTAAAATCACTGTTACTTACTGACACCATATAGTTACTATCACAATTCGCGTGTATTAATTTCTTGTACCTCATTCAGGGTTAGGCGGAAAGAGGGCAATGCTTAGCCTCTCCGCAAATGTTTATGGACGTAGGTAGTCACCGGAAGGCTTCGACTGATTTTTACCTGTACAATAAAAAAGGGTGTCGCACATAAGTACCCTGATACGATTATACTCAAATTAAGCAATAACACTTACTTTTTATACTCAATTCGATCTCCATGCGCAAACGCATAAAATTTTATATTTTAGTGTCTCCAGTCCAAGCGGTGAGAGACAGCAATATTATCTTCATAATTAGATGAGTGGACATTTTAGTTAAATGCACCTAATATGTACCTAATGTATTTTCAGTTGTACTTTACAACATATTATATTTCGTTATTTATCTCCTAACCTAATTAATATTTATTGTGTTTAAGTAATTATATGTAGGTAGCAGAAAATAAAAAAATAATGGGATACACTATATAACTTAAGAAATAAATACTTCTAAAATTGAGCAAACTCAGTACAAAATAAAGGTATTCAGTGCAGTTAAAATCAATAAAACTTTCTCTTCATTCATTACGCATTCAACCCTTAATTTCCTAGGTCAAGTTTAACCAAAACTTGTTTTACCCAAATTCACCGTGGAACAATGTTTTGGTACACATTTTCCCCGATTCAGTAAAGCCATCATCCACAATAATAGGACAGAGGAGCCCGACAGGCTGAGTGAACAGCAATATTAATACTAATCTGTGACCTACTACACCACGTTAGCCTACCAGACTTTGCACATAAGGAGTTCACGTATTACAACGTTAATAATAATATTTTATATTTTTGTCATAAATTTAAGAAATTTATATTTATGATCGTTATTAAACTTAATTTTTTATGCACCTTAAATACATAGACATATAAGCATTATTAAAAACTGCTCTCGCTTGTGACTCGGACCGCGTCACCAAAATACGCGTGGCGTTATTTGTATTATTATGTGACCGCGCATGCAGTTTTCAAGCAAATTAACTGTCGTAAAACCTTAACTCTACTCGCACCGTTTAACGTACACGATATGGTCCGTTTGATGAAGTTCTCGGGACGGAAGTTTTGTTCATATTTTACAATTATGAGCCATTACGAGGAGAGAGCTGAGCGTTATGTTTATAACGAGAATGCCATTTTGTTGTTGATTTTTTATATTAAAGCTATCAAGTATGCAATAAAGGTACACTCACATGGTACTACCGTAAAGTATCTATGCTGACTGGTGCATAACAATTATTTATTTATTTTATTTATTTAGATATAGAAATCAGTAGTCATCAAAAACCTTAGCTGTTTGTTTTTGACTCCATAGGTCCATCCATCCAGCATTACATCAGGTACATAATAAAACCCCTCGACGGATCTCCACCTTGTCGTGGTGAGGGTGCTTAGTAGCCATGGCTTGGACAACCACGGTGAACCAAGAGGGATCCCGGATGGGGACGCGTTGGGTGGGCTTCGCTGGGGCCCGCTCTGGATGCGTCCATGGAGGAGGGGTCGCGGGAGGAGAGGTGTCTCGGTGTGTCGTTGCCGTGCACCCTATCTCCCGCGACCGAACGGGGGCGCACCGTCTGTTGCGTTGGCGGTGGGGCCGTAGAGGAAGAGGAGATGCGGTGTGTTGTTGCCGTCCTCCCCATCCTCTGCGGCCGTTTAGTGGCTGGTCCGCCGCCCGGCGGATGGGGCCAGCCAATGCCGGAGGTCCTTCACCCGTCCCTCTGAATCAGCAGATGGCGGTGTGGATTCGGACGACCGGCGTGGTGTGCTCCGTTGGAGCATTGGGACCAGGGGTTAGGATCGGAACCTGACCCCATTGCACGGTTCTAACGTGGAGTTAGGGACTGTTCAAAGGCAGCCGGACAGTCCCTAAAGAGGAGGAGCCTGTCACTGAAGGCGCCCTGTTGCTTTCAGATCCGGGGTCCTCCAATCATAGCGGCTGAAGGCAGAAGAAAGAAATAAAAGAAAGAATAAAAATAAATAAGATATTGCAAGAAGCAAGGGCTTAGTCGGTAGGGGCAACCCAGTTGTCGAGCCTGACACTGTACCCGGTTGAGCCACCCGGGATCCTGGGTAGCGTGCGTTAAGGCATTCCCCTGCGTCAACAAAAAAAATTGATAAAAAGGCTTGGTATGAGTCCTTACTCAAAATTAAATCGCTGTTGTATTAAATAATTATTTGATAATTTATAAATCAAAATATAATCGTTCTTTAAAATAATATTTTCACATGACAACAAATTTTTATTAATTATAAATATCTGCGGCTCTGCTTAATAGGCCTTTCTTATTATCCTCCATAATTGATATAATATATAATTCATTTTCTTTGCCAAACTCTAGTCACATCTAGTTTTAAAAACATCCTGCCATCTTGCTTCGATTGTTAGTAGTAAATGTAGAGTATAATAATACTTTTGATTTTCAGAAGTAAATCATCTCTGACCCGCGAGTCGTGTCGTCACTGTGTCGTGCGTCGTGAGGTTAGCAGCGAGCGTGGTGCCACTTGTAGCGAGGTTTTATTATTAGATTGCATCTCCACCTGCACCCTGCACACTGGGATTTCGATACTTCTGGTGACTGGTGGTGACGGGAGACAATATTGCACAATATTTCTTTATATAAGTCGCCTCAGAAGCCTCCAAATCTGTACGATAAGGGAGCATACTTCACACAGCTTCAATCTTAAATAACGACGATGGGCCTGGAATGATAGATTATATTGTAGATAGAACTGTAGCCAATTCGGTAAAGCGTAAAGTAAAACAAATAGTTAAGGAGGGGGAAAATAGAGTAAACGCATCTGGTATATCAAAATTTACAATTGTGCTGATATTTAGGGTACGATCTCGGACGTAGGTAAGTCTGTAGTCATTAAAAAATTTGACTGTTCCTTTGAGTCCATAAGCTATATCAAAAGGTTCTAAGATAGTTACAGCAGCACGCTGTCAGTCGGACCCAACCTCATCAGATGGCAGACGGACAGATCGCGAGCGGGCGCGATATCGTATTGGTGTAATATCCCAATCTGGATGCGCCAGTTCCCAGCTACGAGCAAAACTGTTCTCACGAATACACGGAGCCACGAAATATATCTTATCTAAAAGTAGAGAAAATGATACAGATCACCAGCTCGACCGGTTTAATTTTTGGTAGGATGCAAGCAGCTTGTGACAGTGATTTGTGGCTGGACAAATGCCTCCTCCATCTTTCTGGAGGAAGCATAAGTCCATCTGTGTACGTCTTCTGGCTGTTGTTGATGATATAGATATCTACTAATATATTATCATGATTAATCTTAATTACCTCCAATTGAATGAAAAAGTAAGACGTCTTACTTTTTCTTGCAATTAAGGGGACTGAGAAGTTGTCTTGATAGTTCTTTAAGGCGAACATAAAAATATGGTGTGATTAATAAAATGAACAGTAAAAAAGAGAGGTTAACCTCGCGTTAACCAAAGGTATGAAACCTTTGGGAGGTGCTCCATTAATAAAATATCTTACGTAATTTAGAAAATAGGCCTTTTTTTTGAGTTAACAGAAATACATTAATTTCATTTGATACATATTATTAGGATCTTAAGAAGTAAAAGTTTATACTTAAATAAACATCAAGACTTTTTACTTGACACTTACAGATTACATTGTTATTATATAACATTTTTGAAAGTATAACATTGTGGCGCATCCAAATCAATTTCGTAGCTCGGCGCCGTAACCGCCTTACTATCCAGTTTAAATCGTTCAGAGGTTAAAGTCAAAAGCTCTATTTATGTTATACCAACATTACCAACCTGACCTATATTAGATGACGGATGTTCTTACATCGATGCACCGGCCACGGCAGTTTCAGCCTTATTGAGAGCTCGTAGAGTTGGTTATAGAATGTCTTTTTTAATATCTGATATCTTACAAGTTGGTGTAAATATTTGCTATCTGTTAAAGCGATGAGAAGTCTCGATAGAAATGTGTTGTTTTATTTTTCTTCAAGCTATGTTGTTTCTATATGCAAAAATGGGGAAGTATTTGTCACTTTTATATAATCTCACACAATATGTATAATTGGACACGGTGTATGTATGTAATTACGACTAATTTACTAAGTAACTATATATTTAGTAACAGGTATGGATGCTGAAGATCACGCGGAGACTTAAAAGTAGGAAAGCGGACGAAGTATCAAAGAGATTGGGAAAGGTAGTACCACGTTGTAATTCAGCCGAATTGGGCGCGTACTAACTACGTAAAGTGACATCCATGCAATCTCGTTTCTTGCCATCTGTAGTTTTATAGAAGCTTTTTGTAGAGGAGGATATTAGGAGGGCAATTACAAGTCTGCATAAAAGTTATATGAATTAATAAGAGCTTTGATAGTTTACTTTGCTCTGAATAATCACTTACACCCTTATACTATAAAATAGTACCACGTTTCCTCGCATAAAACCTCACCTCCTTACGCGCATCTAAAAACACCACGTCGCGTCGTAAGGGCTAATAAATCTATACCTAGTAACCAACGGTTACCGAGTGGTAACCGGAAAGCATGAGTCATCACTCGCATATTAAATTAACAGATAGAGATGATATCTCACACGATATTACGTTTAGATATCGCACGAGATATATCGCCTGCTCGAGCTGAACATGCGCGCATATCTAATAAGTAGCTGACCCGATGTTTGCATCCGGATCAGTCGTCAGGTCTGTAGGTCAGGTCATATTTAGATGATCCGACCTAAATTACCTTATATTTTAAACCATGAGCTGGGAAGAAGCTAGCATTTTCAGCTCAATGGACCTAATATATATGACTTGTTTTTTTTAAACAGCTTGCCGTAATTTAAAGTATCCAGATCAAAATCCGGCTAGAAAGACCATATTATGTGAGAATCAGTGCCTTATTTATATGTTAAGTTTACCTAAATGTTAGAGTTTACAATAAAAACTACTTTAACTGATTTTATCCTAGTTTAGTTAAAAATTTACCAAACCTTCAGGTGATTTATAAGTACGTAAGTAGTAAGCAACTAAAATTGTTTCATTGTAGTCAATGCCTTATTTAAAAGACTTATATCATTATTCAAAATTATTCTTTAATTTTTCAACCTTGATCCTCTGCTTCCTCTGATATAGATAAAAAAACTCCTGGATACTTTTACACTTAATAAAACGAAAAACTAACCCAACTTAACTTTACAGCTTTTAACCGTGGCTTGAGCCACCACGGTGAAGCCAAGAGGGATCCCAGGAGGAGACGCTCCGAGTGGGCTTCCCTAGGGCCCACTCTGGATGCGTTCATGGAGGAGAGATTGCCGTACACCCTGTCTCCCAAGACCGAACGAGGGCGCACCGTCAGATGCTTTGGCTGTGGGGCCGCAGAGGGAGACGAGATGCGGTGTATCGTTGCCGTCCTCCCTGCCCTCTACGGCCGTTTGATGGA
>LUGF01048828.1:30545-66526 GCA_001625245.1 Calycopis cecrops | reverse complement strand
ATGGGACCAGCCAATATCGGAAGTCCTTCACCCATCCCTCTGAATTAGCAGATGGTGGCGGGGATTGGGCGTGTTCCGTTGGAGGATTTTGAACAGGGGTCAGGATGGGAACCTGACCACATTGCATGGTTTCAACGTTGGAGTAGAGACTGTTCAAAGGCAGCCGGACAGTCGCCAAGGAGGAGAAGTCTGAACTTTTCACCGAGGCCAGCCTGTGGCTATAGGGTGTCTGTTGCTTGTAGATCCGGGGCCGGGTCCGGGGATTATAGCGGCTGAAGGTACCCGCAGAGGTTTATTCGGTAGGGGCAACCCAGTTGCCAAGCCCGACACTGAATCCGGTTGAACCATCCGGGATCCTGGGTAGTGTACGTAAAGGTATTCCCCTACGTTACCAAAAAAAAGGACTACAATGATGATAATGATGACAATATTTATGAAGATGAAGCTGTCCAGGTCAGTCTCATGAGATGCAGCCCCAAAGCGACATCAGCCTGTCGTGTTTCGTGCCTTAGTTTTGATTTGTGACATTTCTATGGAAATTGGAATTTATTTTTTTCCCATAGAAAAACAGGAGGTAAGAAGGTCAAAAAATCTACGGGAAAAATTGTGGATTCATATGAGCGTCACTAGTGATCAATAGCCCTCCACTGCTCTCTAAACACATGGGCCACCTAGTTCGAAATAAGATGTCCAACGCCAACATAATATTAATAACGGAATTCACCTAATGATTATAAAAATGAAAGCAGATTCCCTCTCAACTTTTAAAATTAACAATCAATATTCCGTTAGAAACCACATCAATATCGGCTCAGATAAAAAGGTGTCAAATAGAAATCAATTTGTTACAGTGGCACGTAATTAAAACAAAATTACTCCAGTTCCAATTAATAATGACAAATAATGACGATGATTGATAAGTCATTAAAAATATATCATAGCTTCCGTTCTCTCTTTAATGATTAATGATTTATGGATTATAAATCGTTATGTAAGAGTCATTATTTTTTTGTTAGTCGCTCGAAGATTTTAAATTAAATTTTGCTTTTAACATCTGCTACTGTATTTTGGACTTATGTGGTGTAACTGAGGTAGGTTCGATGCTGTCATATTCTTTGGAGTTTACTTCATAAGAATTAATTTAGTGCTTAGCTCTTATGTAACTATGTTCTGCGGTTATGTGGCTTGCGTCTTCTGTGCACTTCAGTCTTGTTCGTCCTTAAAGAGTAAAACCATTTGAATTAGTAGTCGAACCAATATAGCACCTGCATAACGCTTTAACACTTTATGTCGCTTACGTCTCTAGCGCATCTGTTAATGAAAGGTTTGTAAAGCCGTAAAGGCTTTTCACCCATAAAAAAAGATCTTCTAGTATCACAATCCCAGCTAGTCCTGACCTTTGTAGCACCTCGAAACGACACCCGCCGGTAATGATACATTGCGCATGTTTCCACGGGTATTACCACCAAAACACCATAATTTCCCCCTATCTATATACCACCATGTAATTACATAGCACCGAAATCGCGTACATAAATTAAACGCGGGCTTAAACACCGTGTATCGATGTAATCGGACCATCGGCCGGAATGAAATCGATTTTTTATAATAATGTTGGAATTTCTAGAGAAAAAATCTCTTTTTAAGGAATCCATATTTTAAAAATAAAAAGTTTTGCAGAGGGAGACTATAATGTCATCCTAATTGGATTTCTACAATGGGCTATTTATAAAGGGACGAGCTGACGCAGAACTATTCCCATAGACACAAAGTGCACTCTCTATTCCCTCATTCTCTATTCCAATGAGACGACAATTTGACACGACCGGAGAGAAATCAGGCGCAGGACCGACGGATTGACGTGCTCTTCCAGGCACGGGAGTGTTTTTATACTCCCGTGCCTCGCAGCGAGTTGTCCAGCATCTGCAGGCGTTTTTGAACAAGGGACGAGAGTTGAGAAGAAGAACCACAGTGCAGTGTGCAGTGAGCACTGTGCTTATGGTGGTGGGGTTGTATGGTTGCCCATCATGCAGCTGAATTGGAGTCGTTCCTACCTCTTAGATCGTACATGCAACGTGTAAGTTTCAGTAAAAGTGAGCCGTGTTTGAGCGTGTCCGAATTGAAGCTCGGAATTACCAAATAAATCACAGCTTCATAATGGCGACTGGAGGTATGACGCGGATGTTATACATGGTGATTGTTTTTGTGAATGTTATAGTTTTAATAACATTCCGCAGGCGTGAGGTCTCGGATTCGAATCCTTGGCGTGACAAAAATTGTTATTAGGATTCTAATGATAGTCCGGAGTCAGGAAGTTGGCGGTGTACACCCCTATGTCTCGGAGAGCACCTTAGGCCGTTGTTCCTGTGTCTGATTTTTCCCCTGTCGTGTTGAACTGTCGTCCCATCGGAGTATGAGAATGCGGGGATAGAGAGCGCACTTTTGTCTACGCCCACACTTGTGCGCCGAAATTGGGCTAGAGGACATATTATAGATATGTCCTCTAGCCGAATTTCGGCCAGACCATCATTATCATATTCATATTATATTACCTATTACAATTTTTATTTTTGTACTCATGGAACGATAGAAGGCGCGGTATGAACGAAATGTGAGGTTTTCCGTGAGAAAGTAATCGGCCGTAGCACCAGCGTTACTCTTTCACCGCTTCCTTCTCATGCACCTTTCATGTTTGTATTATGATACATACATCTGTCGAGGAAACTCCAGTTGTAGTCTAAGTAAGGTTCCTTACTTTGACTACAACTGGAAACCTTCTATAAGTGTCAGCTTTATTTGTTCTGTTTAATATGCTTTTAACTTAATCTAATTAAGTAAGAAGTAATGCCATGCTGCATATTTAGAATAACCCGGCATGCCTAGGGAGGTACATTTCACTCATATGACATTATTGCAAACTACCAGCTATTCTGTCGCGTTTTGTGCGGCTTGCGAGAATCCGTAGGCCCATTAGAGGTGCAGATACTATTACCGTCGCTCCCACTACTCGTTTGCCCGCTTATTCTATGGAGAAAAACGAATAAAAACCAACACGCTGTACGTCTAAAACGTTCTTAAACCACGTACACGGTAGGTGTCGGAATCACGTTCAGAAATCGCATCAAAATTATAAAGTTAAGTGAAATTCCCCGGTCACCGTAATGGCGGCCAAGTAATGACAGCTGTTAGTGCAAGTGTCGAATTTATGTTTCGGCGAAATCATATCGGGACCTAATAAGTATTTATTATTCATGGCAACATAGTTTATATTGCTCGCTATAAATCATGCCGATACCGAGAAACGGTTTTGCTGGCAACACAAGTAAAAACGATGTACCGAAATAATTTCTCTTCCTCAAATAAAATTTAAATTAAAGCGAACAGGTTTCGGACAATTTCTTTTATAGAATCAATTCGGATCCACGCACATTATAGTCTTTATTGGTTTTATGCTGAACAAGCTAGAGCTAAAATTATTTTTTTAACACCGAAAAAAATAAGGGTTGATAGGATCAAGATAGAATTTACGTGGTTAAAATAACGGGGCATAAACTAGCTAATTATTAATATATAAGTTTTAAATAAGTCGCGTATTAAATGTAAAGTACCTATATAAAATAAACAGTATGTCCATCAAAAAGTTTACAATATTTTAGACTAAATTATGAGTTTTTGACTAAGAAATGCAAGCCAAACACGTCTATAGTTTGTGTAAGACCTTAGGTATTCCTCTTTACTCAGGCGCTAAAAAAGTAAACAAACTTTAATACACATACTAATTTTGCATTCACTCTTCGGCAGGTTTTGTCAGTGAGTCTAGAAAAAAGTCTCGAGCATTAACATTATATTACGTTATTTAAATTTCAATTTGGTAATCATTCCAGGTCCATTACCATGTAATTTTGACACTGTTGAATTAAAATATGCGTAGGTATTAAAAATGCTGCCGTATCCACACTTTTTTTTAACGATTTTTATCGGTGCAGTAATTCGACTGTCGTCATCAACAACCAGTAGACGTCCGCTGCTGGACATGGACCTCCCCAGAGCGCCACAGGTCATGTCATCCAGAGGCTTCCCGAGACTTCGACCAGGTCACCAATCCACCGGGTTTGAGGCCCTCCAACACTACGCTTTTGACACAGATACCAGTCAATCAGTCAGTCAAGAAAAGTTACTTTAAATATCTTCTTAATCTGAATACATGAAATCTCTTGTCACAACGTTTTTCTTGGCTAATGTCCAAAATTATTGAACCAATATTTAAGGAAATTCACACATATTACATGTATCTTTATCGAATTTAAAATAGTAATCGTTGCGTCTCCGTGTGGTCTACTGAGGGCTCCAGCGGAAGATCGGTGCTGGCATCTATGTTAGCAAATGTCGAACTGAGACCAATTTTGTTAAGTCTATATATTATGGTTAAGTTTGTTAGTTTATTTGAATTAACTTAGTATATATATATATTGTATGGATTTTGCAAAATAAATGGTTTATTTATTTATTTAAAATATAGGCTTCATTTTATTTCGATTATTACCCAATGTCGTTGGCACCATGTGATGTGACCATGAACCATGAAACCACCAAATCAAGGACTGAGTCACTCCACTTGAACTAATCTAGTTTATATTTCCAACGGAAGTACACCTCGACCTCAACAAGAATGCCGTGTCAACATAAGCGAAATTCCATGTCAGTCCAGTGGTGCGCACCTAGACAAGTTCCCGTTGTTAACACGTATCATTTGGAGTTAACGATCTCTGCTAAAAGTTACTCGTGAGGCCTCAGTGTGTTACAAACCTCTGAATTGATTTTTCATGTGAATTTGTCTCGTCCACATCAAATATCGTCGACTCTGGTAAGTCCTCCCTAATACAGCTGTCAAAGGATCTACAAAAAGACAAAAAGTGATCTTCTAAAGTTTTCGTTTTGTCGTTTAAGATACTGAACTCTAAAAGCGGCAAAAATTATAGATCCTCCGCTAGATCTCGACTGTTAATATGATCAATAATTGCAGGAAACATCAGCCATTTTTCAATTCTATATCCATAATCCAACTATAATGTCGTCCAAGCCGAAGTTTCACTCTTGTGTATGTACGGTACGGTTTACTATAAAGATTACCCAGATATATTATAGTGCGCAAGTGTTTGCCCACACTCAATGCACTCTCTGTTCCCTCATCATCATATTCATAAATCAGTCGTAAGACAGGCGGCTTAAAGTGCTCTTCGAGGCACGGGGGTGTAACACTGCCAACTGCCTGACTCCAATATTTCAATCATATTTTTTGATATATATATTGGATTGGATATATTGGATCAACAATATTTTTTGGTCTAACCCGGGATTTGCAACCGGTACCTCACGTCTGTCGTGGACATGTGGTGGACCTCTAGACCACACAGTCAGTATCCAACTGTACATAAAAAGTTTTGTCGCTATTTTTGCCGACTGTACAATACTGGTAATTTTAGCAAGAGGTACTGCTACAACATTGCAGCCGAGGGAGTACCGTACAGTAGTGTCGGACTCTGGCTTGCCCCTACCGACTAAACCCTTGCAACAGGCAACAGGGCCCCTCCAGCGACAGACTGGCCTTGGTGAAAGGCCAGACTTCTCCTCCTTGGGGACTGTCCGGCGGTCTTTGAATAGTCCCTACTCCAACGTTGGAACCGTGCAATGGGGTTAGGTATCCATCCTGACCCATGGTCCTAATAACGCTACGACGGTGGTCCCAATCCACGCCGCCATCTGCTAATTTCAGAGGGACGGATGGAGGACCGCCGATATTAGCAGACCTCGACCGTCACCCAGGGGACAACCATCAAATGGCCGCCGAGGGTAGGGGGGGCGGCAACTACATACCCGTATCTCCTCTTTCTCTGCGGCCCCACCGTCAATGCATCTGACGGTGCGACCCTGTTCGGTCGCGGGAGATAGGGTGCACGGCAATGACACGACGAGACACCTCTCCTCCCGCGACTCCTCCTCCATGGATGCATCCAGAGCCCACTGGGAGCGTCCCCTCCTGGGATCCCTCTTGGCTTCACCGTGGTGGCGCAAGCCACGGTTACTAAGCCCCTTCATCACGACAAGGTGGAGATCATTCGAGGGGCAGGGCTGGCACAACCTTACACAATACTGGCGAAGACTGGATTTAGCATACACGATACTGGCGCAAAGCGACAGCTGTGCTATCGCGTTTCGTGCGGTGTGTACGTTGCCGATACCCCGTGGAAGAGTGGTATAACATATATGCGGATATTTATGGGCGTCGGTAGTATTGAAAGGCTCCGCCTGCTCCTTTGCCCTCTATAAAAAAAATACCGTATTCTGAATATGTCCTGCCGACCGTACCCACATTCAGCTCACAATGTACGCGCAGCCCAACGCGCCGTGCTAATTGTTTCCACCGCCGTAAAAGCCTTATTGAGAGTCAATGGCGTTAAAAAGTCTTTGTTAGATTCTTTAGATCTAGAATGTTCGATTGACAAATGGCTCGAAAGAGTATTTAAAATGCCACGATACAAAAGTAGAAATAAAGGGATTTGCCTTCAGCTGGTAGAAATAAGTTTACAAAAATAGGCACAGCTCTGTGCTATTTATAGTTTTATTATAATTATTTTAAATTGTTTTCTGCTATTTTACATTTTTAGAATTTAATGTGATTGGTTTTTTCATTTTTATGAAGGATCAGAACGATTCTCTTTTACCGATATTGAAGAAGTGGTTGTCGAAGACGGAAAAAGCTCTAGGTAAAGCTTTTTGTCGCCCGTTCATCTTCGACAATTTTCGACAAATTTCCTGATTGAAAAAAAGATTAACAGTGTAAACTAAAGCGAATATAACACCTAAAGTAATGTCAAGCACTTAAGTAGGTCAAACACAAGTGTAGTAAAAAAACAAGTGAGGTCAAACACAAATGATGTCAAACAAAATTAAGTTCAAACACAAAGGAGATCCAGCACAAGGGAGGTCCAACATAAATGGCGTACACATAAGTCAGGTCAAACTCTTAAAATTAGGTCCACAATATGATATTTAAATGCAAACATTCCAAGTATCCCTTAACCCTTACAGCAATCGAACCGATAACTGTAACAAGGGCCCATTATCACTTCAAACGCCGCCGCCGCGCTTTAATGTTATCAATAGTCAAAACGGAGCATCCGATAACACTCAGCCCTTTATTTGTATTGATAAAACAATTCAGAACATCTAGACAGACTTAGGTATTCCCTGATAACATCGGAGATGGTCCAAACAGCGCCTAAGATTGTGAAGATTGACACAGAGTGGGCGATCGGCAACACTTGGCGATGTTTGATTGACGTACAAAGTGTTAATACTATTTAAATAGGCTTTGTGGGAGCCTCGGGTTCTATTTTTATTGGCGCCGTGACATAAAGTTATGGTAATGGTGTGCGGTGTGTTCTGGGATTGTATGGTTGGAATTAGGTGAATAGGTGTATATTCTATGTCCAGTCTTGTCTTATTATTGTCCCATAGAAATGAAATAGTAAATTTTGTATTTGATACATCGGCTTCATGTTCACTTATATAAGGCCTTTTTCTGTGGTGGCTAAAGAAATATGAGGTTTTGAGCGTTGTCTTTACGTCTGCTTCCAACAGTGTCATGTTGTATTCAATGATTAAATAGAAATGTATATTAAAATAGGTATAGGTAGGAATAGGTACTGCATTTGTAACATTTTTGTGAAGAAGATTTTTCCGAATTCGCTTAGTCTTATTTATTGAGCAATTGATCAAATCTAGATTAGTCAAAAAAAAAATCATTTGTTATTGCAAATTATTTTCTCCTTAATACATTTTCAATGTAATCATTTAGTGATTATCGCGTTTTAAGCTTTTAAATTGTTTTTTATTACATAATATAAATATCATAATATTATAAATTTATGTGATATTTTTACAACACGACAACTACCTTCTAACTTCTAGTTGTACTGTTGCTTTAGGCAGTATCATTTGATCGAGAAGTAATTTCTTTCCCAATGCTCGATTTGGCTGCAATGTAGAAATGGCCTTACCTTTTGCCAGAAGGAAGGTGCGTAATAATTATTTTTCAATGTCTGCTGAATAGGCGTCGTCTATCAAATAGCTCCGACTGCTTGTTTGCCTATATATAAAAAATCCACTCACTTTCCTTGTCATACATCTTTGGATTTACGTCCGACTTAACTCATTTTATTTCGGCCATTTTAACGTATTGTTTCATTAACCAAATATGGCGCTATGTGATTTAATGGCCGCCGTAACTGAACTCCCCACCGTAACTAATTCTTTAATCAACGTCCGAAAATATTTGCAGATGTCAAAATAAAATGCAATGGTAATGCATGATGTATGTCCGTATATTTGTAGTTGTCTTATTTCCGTGGCCGGACTGACCTCATTACTGTTTTTTCTTCTCGTTACTGTGTATGTGTGCGTGCATGCATGCGTGCACACACACATACACAGTAATGCACTAGACTCAAACTCAAACACCGAGGTGTTTTATTACTTTTTTCTGTAATTTTTTGTTCATGCGAAATTTCGTTTAATTAGAATCGTTACAAAGTTGGAATTTTTTTTATTTTTTTAGATGACATACGCATAGATTTTACATAGGTCTTACTACCTCTTACTAACTTTATTAATCAAAAAGCTATATTCTTAGTTGACAGTTAATGTCTTTGAACTTATTGAAATTATAAAGATGGAATGGGAAAAAAGGCAGAAGCTTGAAACCACAACCAGCGGAGTTTCGCAAGCGATGTCGCACTTTGGCGTGAGAAAAACGAGACGTGAACGATACAATCCGAGTTCGATTCCCGTTTTATGACGAATGGCCGCCGTTTACTGCCGATTTGTTCACAACACTGCAGGTCGGTCCGTCCATCACGATCGCTCCTAAATCGAATTAAGTAATACTACAGGGCGCCAGCTAAATTGGGCAACTCTATAGTCAAGGTGGCATGGCAACTGGTGTTTGAAATGTGAACTTTAGCTATTGTTGAGTTAGAAGTTTATTAGTAAGCACTAAAATGTAGTTTTCATAATAAATATCAATATGACATGATTATACTTTGTGCCTAAAATTAACATGAGGACATGCCACATCCGATTAGTTTTCACATCACAAATCATCTTCTAGTATGTACTAAATAGTTAAAGAAATAAATGAACTCGAACTAACAACTATCTGAAGTAACGTGCGCGACATATCGGCTAAGTTTTATTAAATTACATAACAGCTTCACTTACGTTTAACATATTATATATCTAACAATTTTTTTTTTAAAGCATAAGTTAAAACCAAGTGAAAGTGGTTATTTCATTAGAATAAAGGAACAACTGTGGGCGTAACTATGTCTATGGGCGGCGGTAGTCACTAATCACCTGCTCGTTTGCCCTGCTGTTGTATCATAAAAAAAACTATATCGCTTATCGATAAAGCCAAAACTATTGGCGTCCAAATGCTGCTTCATAATTCTGGAAGCCGTGGAATGGGTGGAGGAGGAAGTAGATACTGTCTTATTCCGCACTCCATTCTGCAAGGTACATTCCTAGCAGTGATCAGACAGAAAACATCTCGGGATCAGGCATTGCGGACCCATTTAGTTTGAAGCATAAGTCTTCTTGAGACTAGATTATTTCCTTTCCTTGTGAGCGACTGGTCAATTACTAAAGTGCCCTCTGACAGATCTACATATATACTGTTAATTAAATTTGTACAACAATTAAACTGCCAATTCACGATAATTCGGTTCTGCGTCGGGTCACGAAATAAAAAAGCATAATAACCGGCCAGGTGCATTCGTTATATTTCTGATGCGTTCGATTTTTAAATTGGGCCACAGATACGTTCGTAATTCGAAGTTCCTTTGAATAACAGATTATAATTATATTGTCGTTGGTTCGTCGGCCATTATTGTTCTTTACGAGCGGCACGTTGGGTTATGCACTTCAGTTTTACGTTCCGTAAACGTTTCCGTGAACTTATAAAGTAAAATTATCGGTAAGTTATCCTTTTAAAATCAATTTCGTTGTTTATTCTGTACGTTAAACGTGGGTATTGGCTGCTAACTGCTCGTTACTTAGATGGGGACAGGGCTGACTACGCACACTGTGAGCGACGCCATATCAAGTGATGGAAAATATATTGAAGCGAGAGTTGTATTTGAACGTAAATAGCTCATCGATTTCCTAAGTTTATAGAAATTTTTAATTACTTAATAAATGAATGCTTCAAATGATTTTATTGTTATTAGTTTAGGTATTTGGCTATTGCCATTTGGCTAAGGAACCCTAAAAATATGTTTTAGCTAGCGGTTAATGTCTGTTACTTTTAAAATAAGTATTTAATAATAGTTTTGGTTAAAGAATTGTGGGTTTAAAGTTCTGTTCATGGTGGACATCCCTCCTTACGCCTTCAACCCAAATGTGTCACTAGACCCACGAAATGTAGTCGTTACTTTGGACCTGTATGTTGTTAGCGAAAGTTGCTTTCTCGTTCGTGCCCACCTAATGTACCTGCAATGCAGCAGTGACCTTTCCTACTAGTTACTAGAAATAAACTTATGTAAATTAATAATTATTTGTGAATATAATTATTTTCGTTGCACTCTCAACCCTGGAAAAGTGTTCTACGAAAATCGAAAAAGCAGAAATCTTGATAACCGTCTTTTTCAATTAAGCGTCATAATAGCTCAGGGTTTGGGCTGATTTATGCTTTTTCTCTGTACAATTTGGTGCGCACAGACGTTTATTACGCAAATTGGGGCTCGGCAAGTAATGAGGGGTAAAGTGTAATGCTATTACTAGCTACGAATATGGAACAGATGCGTAGGGTTGGCAATGAATTTATCAGATAGTGACCGGTCCGATTTAATTGTTTTTCAACGTTTAGGTGTCAATTTAGCCGAATTCGGCCGGCATAACCGGGGAGGCACAGTTTACACGAGACCGGCGTTAAGTGACAGCTGTGCTGTCGCGTTTCGTGCGGTGTGTGCGTAGCCGGTGGTCCATAGATGAAGGAGGAGAAAGGAGGTCAGCGCATCTATATAGCCTTTATGCGGATGTCTATGGGCGTCTGTAGTTATGAAAATGGCTCCGACTGCTCGTTTGCCCCCCTATATCATAAAAAAAAAATGCAAAAAGCATAATAAATAGCATTTCCAGTACGCGACTGGAGTTTACTCCCTAAGAACGATAACTGTGATATCACAAAGCACAAGAGAGACGTCTCGCAAACATTCTTCACAGCGCTAATTTTTGACATTACACAGCATAATTATATTTTTGGCACTCAGAAATATATGAGCTGTGTAAATATTATATCTTATCTTATGTTATAAAGTAATAAATGTTGAGAGACTAGTAAGCTCTATGTAGTAGCAAAGGGCGTTCATAAACAAGACTATCAAACTTCCTAATCAATTATCAACTACTTTATCTACTGCTAAACCCAGGGCTACAAAAATACTTCCTCATCTCGTCTCTTAAGATCATGGCGTCGAAGCTTCTTGTGACTTTACATAAATCTTGCGTATCTCAAATGAAAGTCCATTTTTTTTTGGTAATGCAGGGGCATACCTTTACGCACGCTACCCAGGAACCCGAGTGGCTCCTCCACCTAATTGAATGTCCTATTACCTATTAATATTGTACCCTAAAACTTTTATACGAGGCGGACCCCGACTTTGCGACTCTCTGTGCGAGAGACTCGCGACTGTCGCGACTGTATTTACGCATTATTTGACATTAATTGACACACATTAGCGTCTAAGTCGCGGCATCTGGCGTCTTGAAGTGTGCCCCCCCCCCCAAGCGTCTAGTCGCTGCATTCAGCGGTCTAAAAAGCGTCTAAGACGCCGGTCACCGACGCGTGTTTGCTGTCACCCTAACAGTCACTATTTAGCGCGACAGTCTAATCACATAGTCCCTGTGGGTGAGCGGACGGATCAAGACTGATAATGATGATGACGGCACTGATATTAAAACGTCAAGGAAGTATAAGTTAATTAAACAATAAACATATTTCTGTTTTGCGGTCAGTATCATCACGGCATATTCCCTTAATTTCAACACCTATATGTTAAGGGCTTTTTAATGTGACCGCCTATTACACCGATAAGCAATTATTGTTCCAAGAAAAATGCTTATGATATAATATGATCGTTTATGAGGGAGTCTTTTAGAGAGGAGGAAGGAAGGAGGACATCATTCTATAAAGAAAATGCGGCTATTTAGGTATGTGCGTCGATAGTTATGAAAAAGAAAAAACAAATGGTCGATTGTTAAATTAAATTTAAAGTTTAGTTATGACGTTCTTGTTTTAATATTATATAATTGGCATATAAGAAAAACTTATAAATAAATAAAAGTTTGTAATACTATTAAATATACAGTGAACAATAAAGCATTCAACAACTTTGCTAACGTTTTAACAGATAGGTACCTCGTTGATATTATATTGTCGCCAACCTCTAAAGGTCAGACACACCAGCTAGTCTGTACTTTCATTTAATTAAAAGACTAGACTACATAAGTATTTTAGGATTTAATATAAAGAATTTCTAAAGGTAGGTATATATCTCATCGTCTTTCGATATAATTGCCATATTGACTCCGAGGTGTGCAATGTCTGAAAATAAAGTTTTTATCTATCTCTCTATCTATCATTGTGTGTCAAATAAAAATGACTTACCAAAGCTGAACAGCATACCTACGTTAAATAAGCCTAGAAGTGTCCGGCTTTACTCGGACACCTGGCAACGCTACGCGTCGGTGTGATAGACGCCCCCTTGCACGGAATGTCACCTCTTGCACCTTGTTACGCCCGCATCTTCACCAATTTGCCTATAATTATCTCGATAAGGTGCCGCCAGTGAAAATATTTTGATTAACGACATTTTTAGGGTTCCATACAAAAAAATGAAAACAGCCAGACAGACTGTATGTCGACTGCCTCGTGGTCTAGTGGTAAGCGTGTTCAACGTCACAAACCATGAGGTCACGGGTTCGAATCCCGGGTCGGACAAAAAAATGTTATTGGGATTTTTCAATTTCTAATAACAGTCCGGAGTCAGGAAGTTGGCAGTGTTACACCCCCTTGCCTCGGAGAGCACGTTAAGCCGTCGGTCCTGCGCCTTATTTCTCATGGTCGTGTCGGACTGCCGTCCCATCGAAATATGAGAAAGAGGGAGCAGAGAATCCACTTGTATCTGCGCGCACACTTGTGCACTATAATATGTCCTGCGCAGATGGCTCGTCTATAAAGACGGCCGCCGTAGCCGAAATCCGCTAGGACGACATTATTAATATGTTCATATGTTAGTCAAGACCTTTTTCTCGGGAATTTCAAGCAGGATTAAAACTCATTTCAAATACTGTAAGTTGCAATCCTTTAAAGCACAGAAAAAGTCATACTGGTACATAAAGCCAAGCAAAAGAAACAGTCGTTTATGCGCATAATCCTGACTATCGCATGGTAACTAAACCAACTAAAATCTAGGCCTACTACTTCCCGTAGACCTAGAACCATAAATTTTAGTAAGAAATTTGGTAATACTTGCTGTAGAAATAATGGAAAAAAATCTGAAAATTAGTAAACTATGAAATACTCAAATAAGTGTAATTACTTTCAAACAAAATAATAGATAATTTTGTCATGTTTGTGCCTCACGTAAATAGTACAGAACCCACGGTTTACTAGTCCGACTGGCACTTGACCATGTTTTTTAATTATAAATTCCAAAATATTTTTCATCGCCATTTATATTTATGAATTATTTATTAAGTCACCGAAAACGTTTTTTTTAATACTACAACCTTTTATTGGGCATTTAACTCCTTAATAAGCCCTCCATCTTGTAATCGAAAGTTCTAGGAACTTTTTTGCCTCCAGCGTTGGCAGAAAACACAAGATAATTTAAAATTGGCAATAATTTTTGATAAATCAAGACAATCAGTTTTAGCTTAAATATGTCTCAGATTGATCGAATTGTAATTTTTTTAAACATATAACAATGTAGTTATTTATTTGTTTTTTTTTTGTAATAAATACTATTTAAACAACTATAATAATGCAATAATAATTGCCTAACGTTTGGCGTGAATGACACGTCCGGTCCCTTCAAAATCAAATCAGTATTTTATATTTATCGAAATGTAGAGAATAAATCTAATATAATGTGTATATGTAGGTTTTTACAGAAAGTACTGTCACCGTGATTGCAGTTGAACTCTCACAAGACGGCTCAAAATAATTTGAATATATTGCGACTACAGTTAATATACAAATAAACCTTTCTCTTGAATCACTCTATCTGTTTAAAAAAACTCCAACAAAATAGGTTGTGTAATTAGATAGAATTGTGTAATTAGAAACACATACACAGACACACAGACGGCGGAAACTAACTTTGTTTTATATGATATACTCTATAGACTCTATAGATAGACTCTAAGTAAATATATGATATATTTACTTAGAGTCCATGTTTTGAATGTTTTTTTTATTACAATCTTACAATCTACCAAACTTTTCCAACACTTCTTTGCATTCAGGAGCATTATACTAATTAATAGTGGCATTTATTCCCATGTAACATTACGAACACCGTCATATCGTGCCAGCTACCAATTGGAGAAGACATTATACTTTTAAATAAACCACGGCGTAATAATTTGTAGCAGGGCGTTAATGCATTCAAATAAGAGAGACAAAAAGTGCGGTACACGCGCCTCGTAAAATAGCGATATTGAAATTAGTCGGGTCGGTTCTCGGTCTCTCAGGACGGTTGGTACAATAATTCTCAGAGATAAGTAGTGCCAACATTGATGTATTATAATTATAGAGACGTTGGTCTAAAGTACTACGAGTTTGGTTTCTAATCCAGTCATTATAGGTTTTGACCCGGGAATAATTAGTTCTTGGATTTTTTTTCGAAGATACGCAAGAGCCCCATCCGGTTTTCTTTTTGAATTTACACTCACAGAAATCCCCCGAGGGACCTATGAAAAAAAATCCAAGAACTAATTATTTCCGACTATACATGGTTTGTAGAAGGTAGGAAGGAAAGGAAGCAAGGATTTACTTATGTAGTAGAAAACAAGCAGTCGAAGTGAGTGGCTGTGCTCTACAGATTTTTGGCCCTCAACATTATCCTCCCAATGGACCGCCGTGTTACTTAAACTCGCTCGAAACGCGATAACATAGCTTGGGTAAAATATCGTTAATAACTTGATAAAACGGTTAGTTGGGGTGCTATTTCCTTATTCCAATAGTCAGTCAAAAATGTCAATTAAAAGTTAAGTAATTACAAAGTTACGGTATAAGTTACAAATAAGATTTTTTATATCATATTCTTGTTTCACATGAAATTATATCTTGTTTGGTAACAAGACACACAACACACGTTTCCTCAAAATATTATTCTTAAATAGTTACATAAAAGTGCACATTCTAAAGCGCAGGAAGAACATACATACAAAATTCATTAAGTATCTTGTATTTACATGAAACAATAAAAAACACAAACAAATTTATATTAGTAGGCTACATAGTTGGATATTACATCGATGTGAACGGAAGAAGAGGGCGATAAATTGAAATGCGATATTGATATAAATAATACTTGTGCACGTGACGACAGGCGCCGCGTCTCCATATTTATGGCGCAGAGGGAAACGGAGCCAGCTGGAGTCAAGTGTTAGGATATATAATAACTGCGTCCCGCGGTTTCATCCGCGCAAATTTCGATCTTGTGGAAAATAGAAAATCATCCCAAGACATCCCATAGAAACATTTTTTCGGAATAAAAACTATCCTGTGTTAATCCAAGTTACCTTCTATGTATGTGCCAAATTTCATGAAAATCGGTTCGGCAGTTTTTCCGTGAAGGAGTAACAAACAAACACAAACTTTCGAATTTATAATATTAGTAGGATTAACATTGAACAGATAAGGAGGGTAGGTATATAGGTGACGGAACTCTATATCCATTATTCATAGCTGCGTGATTAGTAAGTAGCATAGGTCACCCGAGTACTTTTCATGTCAGAGGGAAATAGAGCCAGCAGGAGACTAAAGATGTTGTTGGTGGTGTTAAAATACTTAATAAATAATACTTTACAAACCTTGAACTACAAATGATAGAATATAAAGTTAAATAATATTATAGAAAAATGGAGAACGTTCTGATGTATAGTTAGGCTTAAAAAGTATCCGCGAAGAGTATAATATGATGCAATTCTGAATGCCTCCTGTAAGGCATGAAGAATAGAATCATTGTTGGGCATTTTACGACCAAAATTTTGTAAATTTTGGGTTCATCAATGGGAACGCCATATTTATAAGGGTTTGAATTGTCCATTCCAACAGAAGGCACTTCAATGAACAAGTACTCCATCAAGTACCCCTCACAAGATAAAGTATGTTCGTATTTCTTTCACACAAAAGCTTTATGGATTTTGATGAAATTTACCACATAGGCTCCAATTTGAAATTATGCTATTATATTAAATTATGATATATATTATAATGACTACTTTTTTTACTAAATAAATATATTTATTTAGATACAGGTTGAAAAAACAGGAACAGAAATAAGTATCATAAAGTAACTATTTCGTCTCTTCCTAAATCACTATTCTTCTTCTTCTATCGTGTCAATGGCACCATTTAAATTGACTATTTCCACTAAGTATTTCAAATTATTCAAAATTAGATTTTGCCGAACCAGTAATTTATTACGGAAAGGCCAGCATCTGACACCTGCAAGAGGCTGGCTTTGGTACAGTTGGTAGGGCACAGAGGACAGGATAATAGGTGGGACATGTCCTGGTCTCGAGCACCGCAGTCGCACTCCGACCTAGTGGCATAGCCCCACCTTACCAGGCTTGACCTGCAGCGGCCCACTCCTGTCCGAAGATAGTTGAGCGTGTGCCAGGTGGGCCACTGCAGCTCAGAGCCTGGTGGCAGGGTTTCCGCGGGCTGAATGAAGTCAGGAGGGACGGGGTAGTTCGAGCTCCACAGACGCTTCCTTTTTTCTTTTGGCCCTACTTTTAGGCTGCTAGTCGCCTGCATGAAGCTTTTACGGCTTTTTAAGCGTGCTCTTTGCTGAATGTGGCCGAACATTGGGTGCCTGAAGTCGGTCTCCTGCGATAGTTTCTCTGACTCACAGGCTACTTATCGGCGCACATTTGCTGGGGCAATACCAGCGAGTGGGTAAAGGAGTTTGAGTGGTGTTGGTTTTAGTCAGCCCGTTATAATGCGGCAGTTCTCGTTAAGCGCAGTATCTATTTCTTTCGCGTGTGCAGAGCGATGCCACACTAGACATGCATACTCACGGAGCGGAGAAGGACATCGCGAGACCTGTTGTTCTAAGACTACTATAACTTTTTGCGACAAAACTGTCAAAATAACATATAACAATAATTTCGATCATAAGTCAGAGATTAAGGCAGTAAAATAGAGATTAGTTCTAGATTTGTGTCCCAAAACGATGTGTGGCCATTATAGCACCTTTGAATTGAACCTATTAATTTTGACAAAGCTGATTTGAGCTTTGTGTCATCCTAAACTTGATATAACGTTATATTATATGTTGTGAAATCTCGATAAAGAAAACTGTTATTTACTTTTTTTTTTATGGTATAGGAGGGCAAACGAGCAGTCGGAGCCATTTTCATGTCTACCGACGCCCATAGACATCCGCATAGATGCAGATGCGCGGCCCTCCTTTCTCCTCCTACCTCCATCGGCCACCGGCTACTTACGCACCGCACGAAATGCGACAGTACAGCTATCACTGTACGCCGGTCTCGTGTAAGCGAGAGGTACCTCCCCGGTCGTGCCTCCGCAGTGTGGCACTACCTCTTACTCAAACACTTACTGTCATTATTAATGAATATTATTTTGTCAATAAAGAGATTTTTGTTATCGCTAGTTGAAAAAACCCAATAACACTTTGTGGTCGGTCGAACCACTTGGGAGATCCGGAACCTTATAATATCCCCACTATCAAATCGAGTCTTTAACCACAGCACCACAATATTGATTATAATTAAATAGGCTGTACAGGTCCGTGGGAGGAGTGTGGGCTCGTGACACGGGCGGTGTCGCGCGCCACGCATAGTGTTATTAGCACGCCGTGTAATAACAGAAGCTATTGCCCGCTTCATAAATTATTTACGTCAGAGCACACAGAGTATCCCGCAGATGCGACATTTGAATAATAACGCGATTAAAATGCCTATTTCTGTAACCTATTAGGTTTGGTACGAATAATTATGGTATTGGGTACGTATTTTGACGAGATTTATGTAAAGATGTTAATGATAAAAAAGAATAACATACACATAAACAGGGTCACCTGAGCACCACTATATTATGTCAAAGTATCTAGGTAAAATTAATGTCTTCCTAGCCAAAGCAAGGCCGACGGTAAATATCCAAGGCCCGGGGGTCAACTTCCTGACCTCAGAATGTTATAATTAAAAAATGAAAAATTCCCAATATCATTTTTTCGATTTTTCGATTAGGAATTTTTCATAGTCGAAACTGGACTGAACCCCGAAATTTCACGTGAACCTGTGCTGTAGAGTAACTTTGTAAGAAATGGTTCTTTCTGTATTGTTAAACTCGCCTGACAATAGAATATTTAACGGCTGTCTTGTAGCTCCCCGGTCGTGCAGGCCCAATTTGACAACGTCGCAGTAACTCTAAGAGACACCGCACACATATTTTGCCACTGCATCGAATTACGATATTCGAATTCACGTGTTTTAGCGGTTATTCCGATGCTCGATCGGCAACACTCGCTATTGCGCTCAAATGGCTACAAAATGGCCGCGTTTGGCGTTTTTCATTGTGTTGTCGGGAGCATGTGATCATTTCATAGCGGCTAAATCCCCGATCGCCGATGCTAAAAAGTAGTATTTTTGCAGTGGCTCTAACTGAAATCGTAAACGCAATTGTCCGTTCTGCACCAAAATAATCTCTGACGAAATCCTGATTGTATGCACAAATTGATCTCACAGGCTCCTATTATTGATATTCACACAGGAGGCGCCAATTTATTCCCATATAATTGGATGGGAGCCGCGGGATTGCGTGCCCTGACCTTGAGATCAGGCATTAGGAGATTTATAGCGGGTGCCATGGCGGCATGTAAATAGCCTGCTCTAATGGGGAGCTTAATTAATTTTGAACTTGGCGATAATATATCGGGGGGTTGCAAAATAAAAATTATATGTTTTTTATTAAATAATATACTTCTTTTATACTTACTATTTCCACTTTTAATTAACTAAAATTACATTTAATGTGACCGATTTAGAAAATCATCAGGTTGTATTAAATGTAATTTTAGTTAATAAAATTGGAAATAATATAAAAAAATATATTATTTAATAAAAATATATCATGAATTTCCATTAAGAAGTAACAATACATTCCATCAACTATATAAAAATATAAACCAGTTGTTTAATCTGTATTGGTTTTATTCGACAACAGTACCTACTTAATTATGATGTACTCTATGCCTGAGAGATAGGCATCGTGATCATCGATAGATCGTGGCTCCTATAGCAAATTTTTTATCATTGTTTTCTAATAATAATAATAATAATAATCTTTATTTGCATCTTTTTATGATATATGGGAGGGGGAGGCGGCAAACAAGCAATCGGAGCCTACTTCGTGATTACCGACGTCCATAGACATCCGCATAGATGACTCTATGTATAGACAGATGTGCTGCCCCCCTTTTTTTCATGGGCACCGGCCATGGGCACCGGCTACTTACACATCGCACGAAACAGAGTTTTTTTGGGGTCTCCGACTGCTCGTTATTTCTTTTTCATTTTGAGTCATGAAAATGAAAAAGGAATAACGAGCAGTCGCCCAACGCAGCAACGCCCATCCATCTTCATAGAAGTTGCAGTGGCGTTGCTCAGATCATCCTTCTCCTCCATGAACCACCGCGACAGCACAGCTATCACTTTACGCCGGTAATCTGTAAGCGAAAGGTACCCCAGACGTACCAGCCGAATTCAGCTGCACATATGTTTGCATCCAGCGCGGACCTGTTACTAGATTTATCTCCGGTCCTACATCCACAACAAACTGAGTACAGGTTAGACAGTATCCTATATGGGTGATGAGGTAGGCGAAATTCTACCGAAACACTATAATATAAGATCTCTGTTATGGTATTCGAACCCGCGCTTCTTAAACAGTATACACCCATCTCACCTAATTGTAGTTACACAATTCTTGATAAATTACCGTTAAAGATAAGACCACCTATGACAGAATTAAATAATAAATAAATACGTTTTAAAATTATGAGTTATAACTTATAAAAAAGAAACAATTTATACGACCAATAGCCTACGGCTGTCACTACACTTAATGCTCAGCTGATATTTATGTGTGGATGGGGAAAATTAACTGATTAAGGGCTACTACACACTATACACATTATAATGATCATCATATTATCAGCAATGTAGTGCTGCGCTATGTCCATGGAGCATCGACACCCGTGCCCGCTGTTGCTAAATAGTAAATACATTGGAGTATATTCGCAGTGGCCATTATTGATCAGACAAAAATTTGAAGGGCTGAATTCAAATTGGAAAAGAACAAAATATTTACTAAGACGTCCAAAAATTAAAAGTTACAGACATTACAAATTATAATAATTGTATACGTGCTCCTGGCGAATCGGTCTCAAAATTGAAAAGAAATAGAAGATGTGATTTACTACTGGAATACCCATTATAGACCAAAGAGGGGAGGAGGGCAACACATGTCCCTAAAAATTATGTGGATGTCTATGGGCGTCGGTAGTCATGAAAATGGCTCGGACTGCTCGCTTGCCCCTTTATACCATAAAAAAAACTCAACATACTATGTTTCAGTTACATCAACAAATATTTGTAAAATAAATATTATTGCACTCCGCATTAAAACCTACACTCAGCATTGTGTGGCAACAGGTTGAAGAAAAAGAAAAAGAAGAAGACGACGCCGACGACGAGGACGATGATGATGACGGTGATGGTAATGATGGTGAAGAAGAAAAAGATGATAAATTATAGTATATGCTCGGCCTTATATTATATAATTCACAAAAATGCCTACAGTGGACTCATTACGTATTCATAGCTTGCTATATTAAGCGTATCGTTCGTATGCGATATTGAACTGTGCCACAATTGACACCGACACAACTCACACTATATTGATGGCATTATTGAATTAGATATATGTGACTGGTTGACAATTTTTATGGCATTGGCATAAAGAACAATCATAACCTACTGACTACCGTTAACACCAGAAAGGTAATGTCATCTACAGTCGCCATGCTACCACGATTAATAATGCGGCAATAACAATGCCGCTGCCTCAAAAAACCGTTAGATGAATCGTATATTCCTGTGTTTCTTGGAATGTTTTACGAGTCTAGAATCAAGAGCGCCTGAAGGAAGAGGATAGGTTGGGCAAAGGATCGCATCAGCAGAGCCTAAACTATTTATTATTCGGACGTGAAGTTTTGCCGTTGAAGCAAAGAGAAGCCCTATACATCTTCATCAGGTAAAGAGACTAGGTTTGAGGTCTAAAAGGGGACCTCCACTCTCCCGCAGATAGGAGTGATGCATCCATATATGATGATGTTTAAAATAGCTAATTTAATTATTATTATCACGACCAGAGGGACCGTTGGGTCCTTCAGCCCCCGACTCGGACGTCGCGCGTCGGTATAATCTGAATATCTTAATTAGTAACTGAGCGTCGTGACGTCACGCAGTAGATTAGAGTAGTCACTGAGAGCAGTGTACAGGGGCGCAGTGTACCCTTACGCTCGTGTTCAGGGCGGTATCGTCTGCGAACATCGCTAGCTGAACCCTGGGATGTAGCCAAGTGCTCGTGTACAGGTTATACAAGCTTGGGCATAATATAGAGCCTTGAGGGACTCCGGCCCTGAGGGGCCCTTCTACCCGGTATCTAAAGTGCCGGTGCAGAACCAGTAAGCTTTACTGATTTTTTCCTTATATTGTTTGTAAAATGCGTTGTTGGATTGCAGCGGACACGACTGGAGAATTACCTCAAGCGCACACGATGTTGTAGCTATGATATCGTGTTTCGTGTAGTATGTCAGTTTCCAATGGCTCATTGATGATCAAAGAGTTAGGGAAAGGTGTAGAGCTCATGCTTACATGTTCACACACGTCTACGTCCTCTAAACGGATATTTATGGACGACGGTAGTCACCCAAAGAAATCCACTACTATTTAGCCTGATTATTTAAAAATATATACGTATGTATGTAACTCGTCTTATTCACCGACTGCTTGTTTATGAATTGATTAAAAATTGTTATAGCCTTATTTAGCATAAAAAGGCTCATAATATTATTAAAGCCACTGCTCCCAATAAATTAATATCGACTAGAAGCGACGCGGCCATGATTTACGATGCTTTATTAAACTTTTTCAACCGCCATTTCAAAGTACCGTCGCTTTTTTAGCACCAACGAGAAGTGGTTATCTCGGGGTGTAAAAAGTCGACTAGTTGTTGAGTCTACGCGCATCGGCGGTTACAAATCGCCCCATAAAATGTCATACTCCGTGGCAATTGTGCGAGTATTTCACACCACTTTGTTGTCCCTTGTGCTTGGTACACTCGCAAATTATTAATACGTTTTTGTGTTGGACAAGGCATAGGAGGCAGCGGTTTCAGAAAAATTTACATTATGATTGTGTGTTTTTGTAGGTTATTTGTATTACGCATGGAACGTGTAGTCATGCATGTGTCGGATAAATAAGGCAGAGATTTGCACTTTTCTGGCACTGATTAAGTCCTGGTAGTGTGTGTGGGACACGCGGAATACGATAGTCCCGAAAACGAAAAAAAACACCGTGAGTTTTTAGAGCCCCGATTGGTTAAGATACCTCATAACTGATAAACACCGAGTCACATGGGTTAGTCCTTTTTAAAATGGTCTATGGCTACCTTCCCTGAAGAATTATCCAGCATCAATGAATATTGAACATTCTCTCCATTTTCGGGCCAGCGATATTGTGAGGTTTCCATCCTCACCCCTCGTCTCCTATCGAAAAGCGCCTTCTCCTCCTGCACACTTGCCTCCTTTTATCAGAGGGGAAACTACAAAAGGCAAGAATTGCGACAGAATAGATGTCATTTAGCTGTTGTGAGATATAACGTTTAGTAAGAGGTAGCGCCACGCTGCATGCATGTATGTAGCCGAATTAAGCCGGCATCACCGGGGAGGTACCTCTCCCTTACACGAGATCGGCGTAAAGTGACTGCTTGTGAAAGAGCTGTGCTGTCGTGTTCCGTGCAGTGTGTAAGTAGCCGGTGGTCCATGGAGGTGGGATGAGGAAGGAGGACAACGCATCTTCTTATCTCTATGGGCGTCAGTAGTCATGCAAATGGCTCCAACTGCTCGTTTGTCTCCTTTTTTTATGGTATCCTAAAAAAATAAAGTTAAGTAAAAAATTGCTTGTTTCAGTATCTATCAGTGAGTGGTTCTTATTCCTAAAAGCGAAGAAGATTCTAAAGTAAAAAGTGTGCAAGAGCAAGCGACTTCACTACGGTAAAAAAACACTGGTGTTACGTTCCATTGCTGGAACGGCGTCTCTCCTAATTTCACTCAGATTTTCTCTTATCCCGTTTCTTAAAATGGAGTAAACTCCAAAATCGCTTACCACCTGTGAGATGGAACCTCTAAAGTCAAAAGCATCATCGTGACGCGAGGGAATGTGTTTTTCTCACAATGCGTCCGTGTCAAAACTGGTCCTAGCAAAAAGATTTCCAATTAAAAAGATATAGTGTACCTGACAGTGCCTTAATGCGATGTGTAATCATTTAATTCATAGCAGGGGAAGGGATTTTGAAAAATTCAATAACATGCTTCCTATAAACCATAATTTGTCTTTGTTTGAAAAAGGTGTTTCGAGAATCCGGTTCGGCATTCTCGTAGCAATTCGCTCCTGTTGGCCATGGATGTGTGACAAATAGATTTACTATGTATGTATTAGGTACATTGATTGGATATAGAGGAGAAACATTTTAAAGTATCTTGTGTTCGGCATTTCTTTGTGGTTACTCCTAAAGAAGTAAAAAGCGAAACGATACGCTGGTATTACGCTCGGATGGCTACTGTTTCATACGATTTTACTCCAAAAAATGGAAATAGTCATAATATAATAATTATTAAACGCTTATATTTTTATTTTCTGCATATCTATGGCTGGAGCTTAAAATAAGATTATAACAGTTTTTATTTGCAGCTCTCGTCCCATAATCATAGTGTCTAAATATCTATATATTAAGCCTAGCGACGCCACGGCCTGTCTGAGCAATTTCCTCTCTCTCTCTTCTCTTGCTCAGCTTTGAGCTGACCTCAGCTCTTTGTAGTTCAAACAACAAATGAGAAGGATCGTGTTTACCCTGCCTGAGCCAGACGCACTACGTCCCATTTTTTTCTTATTAAATTCATTACAAGTTCTGAAACAGTTTTTCTTCTCTCTCAGGCTCATTATTTTGCTAAAGGGTTATAATAGACGCCGGGGCGACACAGCAGTGGCAGCGGAACAAGAGCCATCAAACCTTATATTGCTATGCTCACTTTTGGCGAATTATAAACTATCTGAAAAAGATGATCGATTATTTTTTATATTTACATCTATCGTAATATATCAATGACAATGTCGTATAAATTCAATAGTTCCAGTGGTTATTACGTTTTATGTTGGCCATTGTTAATTAGAGTCCGGCGAAATAAAAACTGGACCAATAAGTGTTGTACGTGATTAGCCGGGACGGACACTAATTACTATCGCACTTGACGGCTCGCACATAGCTGATGGGAATTGTTGTACAGAACGGTAGAGTACATGACAGTTTTTCTATATCGTATATAACGAGCGATGCGATCCTGCTGGTGATGGACTAGCGAGATAAGTGCGAGGTGGTGCGATTACTTTGCATTCGAATCGGGCCAGTCTGAGACGTGATAACACTTTAAAAGGGCAGACTGCCTGTTGCATCGTGTTTCTTCCGTTTTGTGTTCAGGCCCTTTTTTCGTAGGATGTAGGAAAAGCAAACCATTATTTGCATATGGAAACGATGTAGAGTATAAATGTATAAGTCTTTTAAAGAGCGTAAACGAGCAATAAGAACTATGCGACGTGGTTTAAATTTATTTTATAATCAGAATTCAGGATGATGGCAGTGTGGCATCCCGTAGCCTTGGAAAACACGTGTTGGTGTAGCTTACGTCTGTTTCTCTCCTATCGGAATACGATCCCATCGGAATATAGTAAAATATATCATAGAAATGAAATTGCAGTTGTGTGTGTGTGTAAACACAATTTGCGCACTCTAATGTTTTCGTAGATAACACACATACAGAGTGCACAAGTATCTCTAGAAATGGCTGTTTTTTTTTGCATTAACAGGGGTACATGAGCAGCATTTTGGTAACAATAACAACATAATATGTTCTAATACCACTGAAGTAACTTTTTTATGAAAATACTTTCAATCCATAACATTCGATTAGAGAATCGCAAGACGCATCGTTCGACGAATCAAATACGAGGATTTGGATAACAAATATAATATAAGATTTTTTTTAAATAAAAGAAATTGACGTCCAGGCTGGTGCAATGGACAGGGCTCGGATAATCGGAGCATGTTGCGACAGGGGTCGCGGGTTCAAATCCCGCCTAGCTCATGAATATTTATCTGTGTTATATGTATTTATATAATAAAAGTCTTAAATATTTTCTTAAATTTATAAAGCATATTAAATATATTATCCACTGTCCCGGTAGCATAGATCCTTACGGTACTTACCACGGGGCTAGACGTTACGTAGTGTGATAAGTCCACAGATATAATATTATTATGAAAATATATATTGAATTCGTGTTAGTCATAACAGTTGCTAGATATAAAGTAAAATGGTTTTTCTCTCTCTCTCCTGAAAAGTTTAGTATTTTGACAATCTTCATACATAGGTACTTACTTATACTTAAGCTGCAATTTGAAACTTCTAAAATCCACTTGAATAACACAGATGGGTTGCAAGCCTTCACCTCACCCCCTCCAATGGACCAAGGGATGTTCACAAACTGCACAAAATTTGACAACGTACTGCATTATATTTCCATAAATTCACAGTGATTTGATTTTAGCGATTTCGGTAGCATTGACATCTTGCTAAGCCGCATAGCTAAAATTCGGCAAGGCCTATTTAACATTTTAATGAAAAATGAAGGAGGTATATTAGCAGCTCAATGACTTGTCACCATGGTCACATTCCTCAGGCCCCATTAACCGGACCAAATAAGCGGCAATAAATTGTAATCACAGTTTTGGATATTAATATACTATTTAAGACGCCATTAATGTGTAGTCCCAATAAAATTTATTAGAATATGGCGTGTACCACAAATTTATTTAAATATAGCAATTTGTTAAATCAAATGAGATTTATACGAACTAGAATTTATATTTCTTATTTAAGTTGCTTAAATACGTTTAATTTATTGGTTTATTATGATTTTTAATATTTGTTTCGTCATCGACCCTTTTCTGTCCATGCTTTCGGCTCTACATCAGGCTTTTCCGTTGGTGATGTATTTGGTTTGGGCGTTCATTAAAAGAGACCAAAAATCATCAGACGACTGAAAATGATGTGTGGCGTGGAGAGTAATTTATCTTCGAATAATTGGTTATGCTTTCGGAATTTTGAGTTAAAATCCAGATACATGAACATACCAGTTTACTCGATGGTGGTGTGTGGTTGAATTGTGGTGGGTTTTTTCTAGGTATGTGAATATGGTGTAAACTAAAAAAATATTTACTAGTCACTAAGAAATGAAAACCGTGGACGCTGCTTACAGAACAAGAATGGATGAATAACTTATGTAAAACAATCATTTTATTGATAGTTTATCCTCATAATGTTTAAGACTCTAGCTATGTTTACCCTTCTGATATAAAAAAAAGAACTGTAGGCAAGTACACTAAAAAGCAGAATACCTACTGCAGAATAAAATCAAGTAGATATAGATATTTAGTGAACTAATTCGATGATGAACTATGATTTATAGAGGTTTTTAAACCGAAGAATCTAGTATCAGAGATTCTCTGTCATTGAAATACAATACAAAATGTTCGTTTCGAAAACGACCTAAATTTCACCCTGTAAATGATATTGTGAATTCTTTTAAGATTGAAATACATTTTTTTGTACAGTTTAAGGGAGCCATTGAGCAGCACCGACGACCATAGACATCCACATATTGTCGTGCGGAGTCTGTTACCTGCCTGAAGCGAGACTGCTTGGTAGTTCATTTGTGGTGATGGCGTCTGTGTGAAACGGACAAACATACCTGTTCGTGCTGGCACGAGTGAGATGAACCATGGCACTACCTTCTATAAATAAATATGAATAATAGCTGCGTCCCGCGGTTTTACTCGCGTCACTGCAGCGCCATGTGCCGGGCTGATTTGTTAATCTGAACCATTCTCAAATGCGGTTTTCATCAATGTATACAATTATACAGCTATCCTAAGGAAGGTTTAGTGTTTACTTTGTTTTTAACAAACTGTTTTATGTAAACTGTTTGGAATCCATACAAATATTGTAAATGCGAGTGAGTTTGTTTATTTGCTTCTTTGCCCTTTTTTACATAAAGTCGGATCAACGGATCGATGTGATATTTAGTATGGAGATAGTTGCAGGACTGAAGAGTGCCATAGGCAATTTGTTTTTACTACTCCGCAAGCGAAGCCGCGGGAAACATTTAGTATTATGTTAAATAGTGAGATTTCGATTCCGTCTATATAGACGTGCCATCTGCGCAGGACATGTTATAGTGCACAAGTGTGCGCGCAGACACAAGTGCACTCTCTATTCCCTCATTCTCCTATTCCGATGGGACGGCAGTCCGACACCACCGGAGATAAATCAGGCGAGACGTCGGTGTGTATGACGACGGCTTAACGTGCTCTATGTGAAGCACGGGGGTGTAAACACCGCCAACTTCCTGACTCCGGATTGCTATTAGAAAGATCCCAATAACAATTTTTTTTAAATCTCAATAGCAATTTGTGGTCCGACCCGGGATTCGAACCCGCGACCCCACGTCCGTGGCTAAACACACTTACCACTGGACCACTAGGCAGTATAAGAAATTCTTTACACATAGGAAAAGACATATTAAATATGACATATATTTAAGGATAAAATCGTAAATTATTATTCTGTATCTGCTTTCGAAAAAAAATGGTCACTAATAATGTTGTAATTGTGAATCTATTCAAATGAAATGGATATTAATCCTTATTTATTTTAGATATTAAGAAACTTAATGAATACTAAAATTTTATGTAGATTATAATGGTCCTTTACATCGTATAGTCAAATGTGTTTGTGTGCGGGTGTGTGTGTGTATGTGTCCAGCCCGGCTTCGATCGTTGTATCCGAGCCCGGATCGATATATAAGACATATCATCCGAAGGTATTAGATATAAGGCATATCACCCTAGCGAATCAGGGCTGAGTTACTAGAAGAAAGAAAGAATAATGTATGTATTTGCACAATTCCAATAGGCTATTTGACAGTATTAAAAATAAAAGCTTTTTGAATTTAATATTTTATTAATATGATTTTTTAAGTCGTTAAGTATTGATATAATTTGGAAATAATCAATACTTTATTTAAAAAAATTTTTTTTTAAACACGTATTTTTATTCATGAGTCACGTGACTCGAAACGACGTGAAATTGACGATGACACGCGCATGCCAACAAATCATAGAGGCTGCCGAAATCTACTGATAGTAGCTGGCAGCTGTGCCGTCGCGTTTCGTGCGGTATGGGGCCCATGGAGGTGAGAGGAAAAAGGAGGACAGCGCATCCGTATAGCTTCTATGTTGTCAATGGACGTTGGAAGTCATGAAAATGGCTCCGACTGCTTTTTCACCCCCCTATAACAATAATTGAACAAAGTAACTGTTACATACACATGCCAAGTGGAAGTAGAACAAGTCTGACAGATCAGGGTTGACAGCTGATGCTTAAGTTAGTACATCTTTACTGGTAATCCGTAGCTCTATACCACCACGGTGATACATGTTAGTAGCTGTCACTTATGTCAGTGATGTCAGACATCCCTCTCTCTCTCTTGTCATCTGTACCTAACCATAGACATCATCTATGGTATGAATAATCAGTGTGTGGTCTATGACTAAACATAGACAACCAATATGCTAAACAGTAACATTTTAGATGGTTGCAAATCGGTCTCACGCCCTGCATTACCTGGCATAATTGTCCAGCTTCGGCCTTCCGTTTCAGCCGTCACTACACGGTCTTATCATATTATACACAAAATCTAATATATAAAATTCACGTAGCACGGTGTGCGTGATTCTCGTGCTTGAACTCTTCCGAAACGGCCTGACCGATTCTCATAAAATTTTGTGTGCATATCGAGTAGGTCTGAGAATCGCCCAACATTTAGTTTTCATACCGATAACCCCCGGCATCGAAAGTTACGCGGGTGAAACCGCGGCTCGCAGCTACTAACATATAAGAATTTACTGGTTACATGTAACAATCACTTCAAGTCAATATACATAATCACTATTAAAGGCTTAGTATGTGTATGTGGCTGTAAGTCACTTGTACTGTCTCCCGCTTTGATTAGAGAGGGAAATTGGAATTACTTCCTACTTCTCCTACTTTCTTCTGATTAAATTCGTTGCGGCCCCAAAACAGATTTATCTTTTCCCTCGGGCTCCCTGTGATCATATCAAAGGGTCAAGCGTGGTTGCCGTTGTCGATCCTGGCGACACAGGAGTAGCAGCTGCAGCGGTTGGAACGAATGATGGGCCAAAGCCCGATAAAAAAAATACATAATCACTAGTTATATTATTAAGATAATTAAAAGTGTTCAGTATATGATTAATATACCTACACGACCAAACAGACAAGACCAATAACCATCGTTGTAATATCTGCGAACGCCGATAAAGAGATTGAACATAATACAATTAAAACCACAAGATAACGCGGGACAGGAATACTTACGAGCGTATTTTATCGCCCATCCAATCTGTGTTGCCAAATTGTAATTTGTCCCATAACAACTCGTGCTTATTGGCGGTAAATAAACGCATCATAATGGGGCCTTTGTAATTCGACTCGAAACTGGATGTCGTTGTGGGGTTATTTACGGGACGGCGGAAGGTTGCTGGATACGGATGTGGGATAGGTTTTAAGGGGGACGAGAAATCGAAGGCTTTTGGTAATAGACGCCCATTAGCATCCGCGAGGTTTTGGTTTTGTGGTATATGGGAGCAAAGAAGAAGTCGGAGCCATTTTCATGACTACCGACGCCCAAAGACATCCGCATTGAAGCTATACAGACTCGTTGCCCGCCTTTCTCCTTACACCTCCATGGGCCACCGGCCACTTACACGACAGCACAGCTGTCACTTTACCGGTCTCGTGTAAGCGAGAGGTGCCACCCTGGTCGTGTCGACCCAATTCAGCTGCATGTAAGCATGCCATGCGATGTGGCACTACCTCTTACTAAAGGGTAATGGATGTGATGCCAGATAATCACAAAGGTCATGAATTAGAGCTATCACTTTCGAGGCGGTAGAGGTCCCGCGTCTTTGGTTCTGAATTTGCTTTTATTTTAATGATTAGCTAAAAAAGGTTATGCCGTTTTTAGGGTTCCGTAGCCAAATGGCAAAAAATGGAAGCCTTTTAGATTCGTCACGTCCGTCTGTCCATCCCACCGTCCATTTGTATGTCACAGAATTTTTTTTCGAAACTATTGGGCCTTGTTGAAACTTTGTAGGTTGTTTATTCAAATATTGAATAAAAATAAATAAATTTCTCACTTTTTCTAATTCTCTTAAATAAAAAAAATAATAAGTAAGAAATCTAAAAATATAATATATGCTATAGATCTCAATTGAAATTTTCAACGAAAAATGGTTTGATCGAGATATCATTATTAGTTTTAAGAAATAATGCATTTTCAAAAAACGCAAATACAACTTTGTCGTTCATACAAACGCTATGAAAGAACAAGTTATTTTTATAGTGGTACGGAACCCTACATGCGCGAGTCCGACTCGCACTTGGCCGGTTTTTTTATTTTAGAAATTTTTATCGATCAATTTTAAGGAATTTGCTGCAAAGCCAGCAAATTCCTTAAGCAGCGCTTTCTCATTAGTGTTGGCTAAAACTGGGGAATAGAGTAGATGTATCGCGGATATTTATGGAAGTAGCATTGACTGACTTGTGATCTAGAGGTAAGCATGTTGAACCACAGTCGTAATGTCCCGGGATTGAATCCCGAGTCGAACGAAAATGTGTTAAGAGGATTTTTCAATTTCTAATAACAGTCCCAGTGGAGGCGTTTTACCTTCGTATTCGGAGAGCACGTTAAGCCGTTGATCCCGCGCCATATTTCTCTCCGGTTGCGTCGGATTCTCGTCTCATAGAAATAGGATAATGAGACAACAAATAGTACACTTGTATCTATTATTTTTCTTGAGCAGATGGCCTGTCCCTAGAGATGGGCCTCCAGCTGAAAATCTTCTAGAACAATGCTATGGACATCAAAAGTCTTCAACATAGCCCCTACTACGAAACAGGAACAAATAATCGAATATTGTGAAGCCTATACGCTCGAACGTTAATCATACGATAAAATCCGGACACGTGGTACGGAGCTATCACCGCTTGTCTTCCGTATCGGCGGACGGCGCGCCGATCTTTACCATTCCCCATGGGTTAGGACATGCCCTATTGCAGATAACTATCGCCGACAGGCGCATAAAACTGCCTAGAGTATGTTAGCCTTTAATACTTTTCGATAGATTGTTACTATAAATTTATACTAATCTATACTAATATTATAAAGAGCTAAGGGGTAATTTGAGGATTATAAGATTTTTTCATAAACATATATAATACATTATTATTATAGATTATATAGTAATATAAGTGGGCAGCAGTTGGCAGGGTTTGATTGTGTTTAGTAAGAGGTAGGTTAGAAGTGCATTATATAGTTGACTTGACTGCCTCGTGGTATTTCGGACTTGTCAGACTGCCGTCCCATATGAGAATGAGAGTGCACTTGTATCTACTAACACACATTGTGTACACTATAATGTGCTCTGGTGAATCGGGCCGAATTGGACCGGCACGACCGGGTAGGTCCCAGCCCAATTCGGCTACAAGGTAACGTGGCAGTATCAAAAACCCTGCCCACTGCTGTAGTTTATTATACGAGCTGACATAGACTACCATTGATTAAATGAAACTCAAGACAATTGATACTGCCCAGTGCCCACGTCCAACGAACGAGTTTGTCGGTTAACCAAATTCGGTCAAAATCCTATATTTTTAAAACATAAGTGGGCATAGTAGCAGTTAGAGCATATCGTCGACTGTGTGCCGACACGCACAGCATATTATTGTTATGCAAATGTGCCGCCCTCCTTTATCCATCCTTCCGTATGAAGTATGCGAAGGGCACCTACCTTCCTCACCGATCGATTAGAGTACAAAAAAGTGTAAATATTTAAGTAAAACTTTTTATTGTAACGTAATTACGGATAAACACAATACATTATCTAACACATATACCCATTTATTTAAAAAATCAATCATCACAATCAAAAATCAATTGAAAAAGGATTTTAGAGTTTCATTCACGTAATTTTTTTTTTGCTAATGTATTTCAGAAAAATTAACTTCATATTGAAATATGCGTGCAACAATGTAGTTATTTTGAGGATGATCATACAGACTGACCATAGGTACTGTCTCAGTCGACTAAATTGTAATTCAACCACTGTAATTGTATACAGATCAAAATGAAATCCCTGATACGGCACTGCATGATGAATATCTAAAGTAAACAAATTAAATCCAAATCGAAAAACGTATTTTTGTCCGACGAATGAATGCAACAAATCATTGTCCCATTATCTAAAGCCATTCAGTTCTTCACAAGGAAACAGAAAACAATGTTCATTAAGTGAATACCAAAGGAGTATAATTGCAAGCGTTTAGACGTGCGCTCTTGAATAGAACAATTTGTCGGTACAGCCTTTAAGAGAACTGAAAGGACGTTTCCAAAGGTTTCGCTGGTACCTCGTTACTTAGCTTGTGCTACTAAATTGTAGCATTCGTCATTGCATAACTCAAAAACGACCTTAAATCTAGGACATCGCAGTGCATTTTCGTGTGAGCCCTGACTTGTGTGGGATATAATAATTTTATTATTCAGATTGTTTCAGATATATAATTAAAAGCGATGTATGGGTTGTTTGGATGACCGGGAACATTCTCAATGGCTTCGCAATGGTATGTTTTGTAATCTATTATTGCGTATTGATATGCTTATCTATCTTTTATAGGCCTACGTTGAGCGTGAGTCTTATAAATAAATCATAAATTATACTTTGTAAGTTAAACATTTTAAGTATTTTATAATCACGTTTTGGATGCTTTATAACATTCTTTTGGGAATTGACTGAGACTACAGATAATCCTAATGGCAAAATTTGTTAAGCAGTTTTATTTTTAAACGTAGCATTAGCTGTGTCCCGTGTTTTTGCCCCCATCATATTTGTAAACTTAACGCCCTCTATTTCATCCTCTTAGGAGTACAATTCCCAAAAATCTTTCTTAGTGCTCATTTACATCATAAAAGGAAACCCTACACAAAATTGCAAGTTTCGTAGCAGAATAGTTTCGGCTATGCGTTGATTTAAGAGTCAATAAGTTTTGCTTTTTATATATAGATACAGTAAAGATCTAAGACGATGATCTACAGTGATTTACCAGTTATTATCTTGTCCACGAATGGGAACGCTTAGAAATATACCTGATACGTGTGTCGCGAATAAAGGTTACTTGTAGTGTGACGATTGAATACACGTTATGTGCCAGCAGACTTAAATATCTTAAGATGCATCTTAAAAGACGGTGTACACTGGGAAAGCGGTGCGATAATATTTTATAGCATGAGCGGTAACGAAGCAGACAGAGCTAAAAACATTGTTCTTGATGTCAAGTGTAGTGCAAGCCTATGACATGGTCAATGATTTTGTCTGCCCTCAGCCTTATTATAGAGAAATAGAAACTTAAGTTAATTATCTTGAGGTGCAGGTAATCACTTTAAAAAAGGTGTAATCTCAAAAATGTATGCGATGAAATTGTTTTAAATAATGCAATACGCATTATTTCAAATAATTTAAGCGACGTATCATATAGTAGCAAGCAATCAACTGTAGCATGGTTTTTATGAATAAGTTTTATAACACCGCGTTCTCTAACAAACCGCATGAATCGACACAGCATAGCACAACAAAATATCATTTGATTCGATTATGATTTTTTATCATATGATTCGTACTAGAATTTGCCAGTTACCAGCCGATACAGTTACAATAGCATCATTAAAAACCGCTACTAACTTAAAATAACTATAAATTGTTTGACGCGCTTCGCCAGTGGAACAGGCCCTTATGATGGACTGATGTAAATAATGTCAATACTGGTGTGTCTTTGATAAATGATTGAATGACATTTATGTGCACTTCGAGTCATTAATGAAATGTGGATGAAACGTAACCTTTTCGTCAAAGGTAGCTTTGTAGCCAAATGTGGCCGGTACAACCCGAGAGGTACCTTTAGCTCGCGTTATAAGGACATTAAGTGGTAGCTAGGCTATCGCGGTTTGTGCAGTATCTATGTTAATTTTCGGTAGCTTATGTATGGATGGAATTTATACGTATATGTCGCTTGTGATTGTTAGATTTTCACATAAAAATACGGAGCAGATTTTAATTAAATTGGGAACAGAGATTCCATGGAATACATTTCATACTGGTAAAGCCACAAACAGTAGCAAATATTATACAGAAATGTAGAGAAAGTAAAATATCAATATGAATTGTAAGCGATGAAGAAACAATGAATTGAACATATAAACGCTGAACATTTCAACATGAATTTCAACAACATTAATTCAAAGCATGCATGCTTACACTGACAACATCTACTGACACGATAATTTAAACCAACAATAGTGAAATAAATTATGTATTTAACAAAATACCATTACACAATGACATGCTTTCCCGATAATATCCCTAATCTATTTCAAACGGTGACTGCAGCCGAAGGGCCTCCAATAATTCCCTGAATGTAAGACTCGGCTATTAACCTGACAATTAACTAAAGCCTCCCTACACACGTGGCTTATATATTACCTTCGGAATAAATAGAGCCTTTTTGCAGTATTCTAATTACTAACCACTTTACCATAGAAATCGCGTTAAGTGTTGGCGCGAGTGATAGGATGTAGCGAATGTACAAGTTAGAGTCTGCAAAGGAATGCCAGATCCTTTATGGGGTAAAGGGAACCGAGTATAAACTATCCTTACATACTTTTTTTATCTTCTAAATTTTATTTTTTTAAATTCGTGTGGTCAGAAGATGCTGCCAGGTCACTAGCTTATTTGGGTTTTGTATCTACCGATACCTTGCATGATATTATACTTTTTTTTAATTTAATTAATAAATATATATGAAGTTAAGAATGAAAACAATAGTCTACTCGTGATCACGGCCGTTGCCTTACGGCCGAAACGTCCAGAGTCGAGGTAAATACTTCGATTTTATAACGCGATTAAGTCCCGTTTACAGTATATAAATATGAAAACAATTATTATCTTGTACATACAGTATACGACATAAGTACAGAGTTTTCATTTCGGTGTGTTCATGGGGTTCTAAATCATATTATACCTAAAATTCGCAATTTCGAAATGGGGAATAATAAAACGAGCGACTAAAAAATAACTT
>LUGF01048828.1:0-30388 GCA_001625245.1 Calycopis cecrops | reverse complement strand
AAGTTTACCCGTTTTCCCATGGGAATGAAACATTTTCCCTAGTGTTTTACATTAGCCGAATTGGGCCGGCACGATCGAGGAAGTACCTCTCGCGTACACGAGACCGGCGTGAAGTGACAGCTGTGTTGGCGCGTTTCGTGCAGTGTGTAAGTAGCCGGTGGCCCATGGAGGAAGGAGAAGAAATTTTCATCATATGGAACGGTTATATCCACCAAGAACCCCCTCGACTGAACCGGTCCAGCAGTATTTATTATTATTATTATTATTATTCAAATACTTTTTTCTTAATCAAATTAAAAAAAAAATGTGCGCTCACAAAACACTGCTCAAATAATTTTTCCTTGGGCAAATTTAAAAAAAAAATGTGTGCTCACAGTACACAGCTCAATAAAGCATTTTTCACATACGTTTTAATATTCAAAACACTTCATTTAAGATAAAATGCAGCTCAGTATATTTATATACGAGTAGTTTACCAAATTTTGAAAAAAAAGCAGAACGTAATGTTGTCACTCAAACAATTATTAGGTCGCTCAAATATTATGAAGTTTCTCATTTTGTATTTTAAGCAGCTCAAATTGATGTTTGTAAGTCGCTGTTTTATTGATTTCTAGTCGCTCGCAGTCAGTCGCTCACTTAGTAATTCTGTACGTTAAATTCATTATTTTTGATACCTCAAATTTTAATTTACAGTCACTCGTTTAATTACTACCCTTTCGAAATTCCTAAATTGTTAATGATTCACATTGTTGTTATTGCTCCATCTAAACAGTAAACACAATATTTCTATTTATTAGACGACGTACTAAAAATATACTTACTGCATTTAATAAAGTCAGTAAAATACGTACCTAAACTTAAAAATTATACCAATTAAATAAATAAAACTATTAATACTAAAACCTGCAAACGCTTATTACTTACAGCCTTAACGATAATGGGTCTAGATCTGTTGACAAGTAAATTGCTAAATTGTGAGCGTCAAAATAGCCCAGTTGATTTATCCCTATCTACACTGATAAGCAGCTTTGCGCCTTATCACCTGGACACTTAATATCATTCTCGAATATCCGATCGCAAAACCAACGGGCTGTAACTTTAGCATTGATGTTGATATATGCATGCGTGCTAATAGAATTTTGCATATGCGTACCCAAAGATTCCTTTTTCAGCATTTTTATACGTTTCCTGTGTTTAAATACTGGTATGCAATACATGCACATTTTGTTCTTAAATTAGCAGTAATAGGGAGGTAGAATACTAAGTGGTTGTTTTTTACGCAACCACGTTAGAAAGCGGGTTATGTTTTTCGAGCTTATGTATGTATGTATGTAGATTTTTATTGTCCAGGCTGGAGGCGCTGAACGGTATGACGAAATTTAAGGAATACGGTATGTTGTGTCGCTAATGAATATGAGTATGTTTATGGTTGTCAATAGTTACCAAAACTGTTCGTTTGCCTTTCATACTAAAAAAAAATATCTGGTATTTCTTTTTTCAAGTCAATTGTTTTCTAAGGATCAATGATCGTTGACGATCTTAGCTTTTGTGATGTGAAATGATCCATTTTTTGTAAAGATCGCTATAAAGCAATACAAAAAATGTTATTTTTACGGCGGATTTATACAGGGGTATTTCGCAATGTAGACAATGTTGTAGTCTATACTTTTTACTTAATTTAATAGGTGATGGGATTATAATCGGTGGTTGTTAATATATTAATATTTTGAAGTCAATGTCCTTTAAAAAATCTAATAATAAGAAAATTAGCCAAATTTAAGTCCGACTTACACAAAAAGCATATGGTGTCAACGGGAGGTAGGACCATATCAACTTATTTTATATAGGTAACTTAGATAGTATAATATTATATTAGTTAGATAGTATATTTGGGTAATGTTATACGTGCATAAATGTGGGGTGATCGACGGAGAGACGAACAGACAGTTAAATCTTAGTAACTAGTTACAGGGTTCCGTTTTCACCCCTGAATTAACCCTAAAAACTTGATAATAAACTTTTTTTCTAATTAAACACCAATTTTTGCGTTAACGTTTATTTTTCCAGCTCTTAAGTAACGGTGACTTCTAAATTACAACAAATCCAAAAATAAATCATCCAAAGAGCCGTAGATAAATTTTCGTTCCACGTTTGTAACTAGGAAACGTAATCTTATTACAAAATAATCATCGCATACTTGGTATATCATAAAGCACTGAGAAAAACCAACGCGATGTTGCACCTGACATCAACTTACGGTCATATAAATAAGGTTTAAAATCACCTGATGATGGTTGAAGTTTTGTTTGTGATTAAAAAGGCCCAGAGGTGAAAGTAGACGCATCCAACCCAAGATAACCTTTGGCCGTACCTGTCGTTGCTTTGGTATTGTGAGCGATACACCTATTAGTGAATAGCATAAACGTATAAGTGTCATCATCATATCGGGTATGCTGGCGCGTTTTGTGCGGTCGAGAGTCCAGGTCGATATTATTAAGACTATACTACAATATCATTAAACTGTGCAGGACACAAAGAACACAAGTATGTGCAAAGAAATGAAATATTCTTTTGACGTCGAACTTGTTAACCAAAATAAACCAAGATTAAATTGAAAAACAGCGACTGAAGGCTCCCGCAGGAGTTTAGTTTACTCGGTTGAGCCACCCGGGCTCCTGGGTAGAGTACGTAAATGTATTCCCCTGTGTTACCCAAAAAAATAGGCTATGTTTTATTATTAGCGGGTCAGTGCCCGCATCAAAGCTATCGTTTATTTAGGGATAAAAAGTTGTTTATTGTAATGTCAGGATATGATCTATACCTACCTATATTATGTGCTTGTGAAATAAGTCCACTCACTACTAAGATCAGCAGCATCACTAAGAATCACAAAAATAATTAAGCATGCTGTAAAGGTCATTGAGCAAAGGTCCTTGCAAACCTGACGAAAGTACAGCTTCCTCGTCCAGCTGCAATGCAGATATAACAAGAACGATTGGGAGGTACCTCTCGCTTACACGAGGCCGACGTAAAGTGACAGCTGCTGCTGTCACTTTACGTGCGGTGTACCTAAGTAACCGGGCACCCATGGAGGGTGGAGAAGGAGGAGGGCAAACGTCTGTATAAACTCTATGCGGATGTCTATGGGCATCGGTAGTCACGAACATCTGATTGCTCGTTTGCCCCCTTAAACTATAAATAATATACTATAAACCGCATTGCATAATATAAATGTCGATTTTATCTTTTACCCTCTTACCTAATGTGACATAAATAATTCTAACTTATAAATACACTTATTATCTAAATTATAATTAATAAAGAAGTGTTTTCATAATTTATGAAGTCAGCTTTGAATTTATGGTTTAATTAAATCGATATTCAAATTTATTAATTAATCGATGCATAAATCAATTTGTGATGTATCGAATTTAAATTTTACATAGACCAATTAAAGTAACATTAAACACCTTAGAGTTGGATAAACAGACTCACAAATAAATTATGTTTATCAATTTCTTAGATTTTAATGAATGAATGAAATATACTTTATTGCGTACACAACTAATATTAAAATATTACTCAGTAATTTTAAGACACATTATATGCACACAACAAATCTTTTAGACAACCTAGTTTGTGAAAGAAAACTAGAAACATATTATTATAATTAAAATGGCGACTAGCAGACGCTCACAACTTCGTTTACGTGAATCCGCTTTTTTACCGTGGTCGGTTAAAAAGTAGTTTATATCCTACAGCCTCACTAAATGGACTAATTAATACTGAAATAATTTTTCAAATCGAACCAGTGTTTACAGAGATTAGAGCGTTCAAACTCTTCAGCTTTATATTATTAGTATAGATTACCTCAATAGTCTAATAGCATTCTAAGCTGTAGATTCTTGGTTTGATTCTCATTCGGACCAAAAGTGTTTGGTTTTCAAGATGTTAGTGATGAATACACCTTCGGAGTACACAGTTCGTCGTCCCGTGATTTCTCTCCGGTCATGTCGGAAATTCTCTCCAGTATAGGGGATTGAGGTTATCATAAATTTGAAAGCTAGATTAGCAAAAAGATACGTGTTTTCTTGAAGATATTATGGTATATAGATTTTTTATTGTATAATGACGCCCATAGACATCCGGATAGAGGTTATATAGATGCGGTTCCCTTCTTCCTCCCCATCCATCGTCAACGTCTACTGGTATTTTCTTCATTTAACAAAATACTTATAACAATTAAAACTATACTTTCAACAAAGTATTTGTATAAATATAGGTACACAAAAATGAAATATTTTTGTGTAAAGAACAAGTGCACAAGAAAATTGTCCCCAAATTTAAAAAGAAAAACAATTTTCCAAATAACTGTCACAAGCGAAGCCCACATGCCCTCATTTGGGAATCATTTATAATTATGACTCCGACACGACAGTGGAAATTAAGATTGGAAAAAAAGATACGGAGCCAGAAAACATTATCTATCACACAGGAGGGTAAGTACAGTCGCGGCACAAAGTCGATTAATTCATTCAGAATTTTTATGCAGTAAACCCCTGCAGTTGACGAAACAGGTTGATGATGATGATGATGACGATGATGAGAAAGACTGCTAGCCTACCAGCGACTAGAGTTTACTCCTTAAAAACAAATATACTAAAAAGAAATAAAAAAATAGAAATAAAAATAATAATTAGTGAACCTTGCGCAAGAGTCAAAAGTGTGGAGAGTTCGATTTCTCGATCACTGTTTCAAATTATTTTATTCCCCGTATTTTTTGGACTTAATCGTTTCATAAGGAGTAGCTTTAGTTTAGGAATTAGTAGTTAAATTTTGATCTATTTATTAGAAGTATTTGGATGAGCTAGTTGAGCAAAATGATCCTACCATGCTGTTTATTTAATACAGGTTTATTCTTAACACTAGCGAGCTCTTAATATTGACTTTTGTACCTATCAAATAAAAATGTGTGGATAAAAAAGGGTTTCCAAAAAAATTGTTTCACAATAAATTTTATGTTTATGATGTCAAATATTTATTTCTTAGACCTGGCTGATGTTTTAAAAATGACCCTGTAGATGCCTTAAAAAAAAGGGTGTGAGAAGGCACTAGATCGATATGCCTGGCGAAGTTTGGTTTGCCCAGCAACGTGACATAGGCTGAATTAAAAAATAGAAGTCTTGAAGGTATGGACCTGTTCAGCTTATGGCGGCGACTGTACATACAGGCGAAACGGTTAATTAACAAAATTCGCTTTGTCCGAGACACATAAAATTTTACGAGGATCAAGATCTCGACACAGTGACTCGCACCGCCTGCGACCCACGACCTACGTGTACTGGATGAGACAGTCTTGAGCATGAGAGGAATCCAGTAGCAGGGAAGAGTTCTTTTGTAGTGGCAGGGAGCAAACGTGTAGTATTACTACCGAAGCATAATGACGCAAGCATAGTTATTCAAAAGTTTTGCGTTCTTCCTGTTCAAAGGGCCACCGGAAACTAGTAAAGCGCATTAAATGCGACGGCATAAGTGTCACTTTGCGGTATGTCATACCGACACATTTCTACTATAATACAACGTGGTACTTACAACCTTTTACTAACTACGTATTAAGATGGATGGAGGAAGAAAATACTTTGTGAAAACACTATTTCTCTTCTACTAGTCTCGAATTAAATATACCATTTATATACCACATTTCAATATTTCCATATTTTCCAGTTTCCCAGATACATAGACACGTTCATTGGTGTTTTTTATTTTTGTTGCTAGACATCATCATCATCATTATCATCCTGTTTTTGCACACTACTCAACATAGTAGCTGGATATAAGTTTTATAATAAAGTGCATTAGGTATTATAAAACAGTACAATATATATTAATAGTAATAGTATAATACACTTAAGACTAATGACTGCAGCGAAGTGATAACGTGAAGTGCGAGCGGTGGAGTCCGGAGTTACGAGAGGTCAAGATGTAAGCTTATCCGAGGTGAGAGCTGCGTCTCTAATGACATGGAGGTACCATGAATAATGTGGAAGGAAAAGGTGGTAAGGTATCGAAAGTATTCACGGAGAGTTACCACATTGCATTGTTGTATGCAGCCGAATTGAACCGGCACGACCTGGGTCGGTACCTCTCGCTTACACTAGACCGGCGTCAAGTGACGAGTTATTTTATCGCGTTTCGTGCGGTGTGTAAGTAGCCGGTGGCCCACGGAGGTAGGAGAAGAAAGGAAGGCAGCGCATCTGTGTATGCGGATGTCTGTGGGCGTCGGTAGTTATGGAAATGCCTCCTACTGCTCGTTTGCCCCCCCCATAAAAAAAATCCTTTTCCATATTTCTTCCTTAACGCGCGCATTTTCAAAGGAGTGGACTCGAAAAACATTTTCTTCTCATATTATATGCTTAAAATATTGTAGTTACAATAATAAAGTCCCTTCCAGTAACCTAACTCCGTTAAAAACATGTCGGGAACGCAAAAAAAATTGGAGCAAGGCGGGTATGGAAAACAATCGTAAAATTTAATAGGTTCTCCGTCAAAAAGTACTTACGTGAGCCGCGTTCCTACAGGGGCATTGCGATTTTTTTGCCCCGCATGTTAATGAGCCCCGCGAAATGGGCCCAAATGGAGGTTTGTTACGGCCAATTGCTCGTTAATCATCCTTTCCGTTGTTCGCCTCAGTTTGGGCATTATTGATTTATTGATTGATTATTTCAATGGGGTCGCCCTAGTAAGTTCAACGTTCTTTATTCAAAAGGCATCATCAGCATCTGAACGCTGAAATATTCATCTTAAGGGTATTCATTTTTTATTTATGGGGCCCTTATTGATGGGCCTTTCGATGACTACCGACTGTCCGACGACTTCGACATAATTATGCAGAGATACAGATACAGATGTACTGGTCTCACTCTTTCCTCCTATCCAGTGGGCCATTGGAAACTCACACGCAGTACAAAACACGATAGCATGCATGTCACTGTGCCGCAGTATCGAGCGATAGTTCGTTACTGGGGATATTCTGCTGGAAGTACCTCTTACATAGTTATGAACTGCTTTTTTAAATTATCGAGTAAAGGTGGCCTAGACAAATTTCATCACTGTTACAGAAATTATCATCGTTCCTTGTATTCCAATCAAATGAGATTGATTTTGAAACGCCACCATTTACTTGTTTTATTAATTGTAATTGCTCTCGAGATTAAGACGAGTATACATTAAGGCGATCTTGGCACGGCTCTGCCACGATCTTGGGGGCGATATGCCAAAAAAATATGGCGGCCATAAACCACCCAGGGCCGCATTTGATAAGAAGTGTAAATAATGCACTTAATCTGTCCAAAGTCGGATAAATAAATTTGGGGTTTCGCAGCCTGAAGTCAGTGCGAAATGGAGTAAGTGCGTTTGATGTAAGTGTAACAATATTTTACCTTCGGTTAAACGGTTTGATATTTTACGGTTTTTCAACTCACCACACCACTCAAGTTAATCACTGTAAAGTATTGATTGCATGTTGATTTAATTTACATTAAAATATATTTGTTTTTGTCTTACGGCTTTGTTAGAGTGGCGGGGAATCACTGGATCAATGTGGCTTGTGATCGTCAGCTATGGCGCTTTTTTTAAATTTAACACACTTATTTATGTAATCAAAAAATCACCATTATTATCTATGCATTGCTGCCATCAAATAGGAAGGTAATATATGCCTTTTATGATCTAGATTCTACAAACTGTGAAAGCATTTTGTGCTGCCTCCTGAGAGGAAAACTTTTTAGCGTGTAGAAAATTGTTCAAATCACGAAAAAAATTATAATCCGTTGGAGGAAGGTCTGGCGAACAAGGGTGACAAATGGTTGCTGTATGCAGTTACTGTGCAGGACCCTGCACCATCCCATGGTCTACATGGTCACCTTACGGTTATACGGGCCGAATCGCGAGTGTGCGCACACTACTGTATTGGGTTGAGTTGCTCCCTTCTGGTGCGCACGCTTCGCACCCTACAAATATTATGACGACCAGGCTGGCGCAGTGGTACAGGTCTCGGATAAGTGGAGCATGTTGCGCCAGGGTCGCGGGTTCGAATCCTGCCTTGGTCATGGATGTTTATATATGTATTATATGTATTTCTATAATAAAAATCTTAAATATATAACATTTCTTAAATTTATAAAACATATTAAATATATTCCGTTGTCTAGTACCCGTAACACAAGTCCTTACGGTACTTAGCACGGGGCTAGGCTAACGTGGTGTGTAAAGTCCACAGATATTTATTTATTTATTTTTTTTTCCACAACTTGTCCGTTGAAAATGCCCTTCGCCTCATTCTGAGCGGACGTCACAATTTAAGCCTTCGGTGTCGCGCCGAAAGGTCGTATTGCGGTACAGTCTGCTGGTCTAGCATTTTTTTTCTTTTTTTTTTCAGCAGTTCCTCTAATGTTAAAAGTTAAAACAGTTTCTTGAACTGTATGAGGTCTCGCCTTATCATGGAGAAATAATGGTGAACATCAATATATGAGTCGGGGCTGATTCCGTATACCAAGAGCTAGATAGGACAATGGGGTGAAATTGGGTCAAACCTGCTTTGCCTCCCTACTAATACCCTTATAAAAAAGTGAAAATATGCCTAGTTTAATTTTTCCTCCCTGGTCGAAATTGGATAAAAATAGGCACAGCAACTTTTTTAAATTTAATCCAGATTAAAATTTGGAATAACATAGCTTTTCTTTCTATCCTATAAAATTATTATCTACATTGGAATACATTTTGCGTGGTTTACAAACAACGTGTAAATCCTACAAATATTATAAATGCGAAAGTTTGTACGTTTGTTTGTTTGTTACTCCTTCACGCAAAAAATGTTGAACCGATTTTCATGGAATTTAGCACACACAGATAGGGTAACTTGGATTAACACATAGTTTAGTCTTTATGTCGAAAAAATGTTCCTATGAGATGCCATGGGATGATTTTCTATTTTTCACGGGATCGAAATTTCTGCGGGTGAATCCTCGGGGCGCAGCTAGTAGCTTATATATCTCTCTCAACCTCCGTTCAAATCGTCCGATCACACTTTTAGTAACGCTGTCGCCACGCATACATCAGCTTACTCCCCAAGTCAAGCGCGCTTAAAAAAGTTTTACTTCCCATAGCTTTCCCATGGAATAATTAAGTTGCGGCACTAATTGCTCGTTTGCACCATATCGAATATTAAACGAGCTGGGACAGTCGCGAGTCAAAGGTGATTCTAATGAGAGACGTATGATGGGAATACGTCTGTCGTGCACGTGTTTTGTAACGTTTACACTCATTTGTGCAAATGTATTTGTAACTGTAAGAGATGGCATGATGCGCTGTGGAATAGAGACGGTACGTTTGGGGATCTCTTTCGCCTCACACCGAACAGCGAGCAAGGTAAGAGTATACAAGGTTGATGAAAGCGAGAGGCATTAAATGAAAGATATTTAGTGTATAATTTCCAGGCTACACAACTATAAATAGATCAATCGCAGCAATAGTTTAGCCTAAAGTTTTTTCTCACTTCGTATACGCTGTATCGCAGCTGATCGCCGACCATGGCCGGCTGGGGTCGTTCACCCCGTAGTCGCCCGGTACAAAAAGTGATAACATTTTTTCGCTATTTAACTTGTTTGAAAAAAGCATTTTCGTATACTTGTAGTAAATTAATAGTTTCGGATTAACTGTAGGCATTTATAGTAAATGTGGTTTCATTTATTGCCTCTCGCTCTTATCAACCCTTTATATCGTTTCGGTGGTTTTTTCTTTCACCGAGTATGTATTTCCTGGCTATGTATCTTATATGGTAGTTGAGTCAACCTTCCTAATTTTATTTCTTTTAGCTCAGTCATCGTCTTCTGAAGCTTGTCAGTCCCTCATGTCTCTTTACACTTTATTCTTCCTTCATGTTTTGAGCCGCCCTTTTGATTTTCGGCCGGGGAGGGAAAACTGTAGTGGCCTGTTTCTAATGTAGCTGGGGCCTTCTTTTAACATGACCATTCTATCTCAGCCTATTTTCTTGCAATTTATAGGCAATATCTAGTACGACCAGGCTACATCCTTGCAGATTTTACCGCGCCAGGGCAGTTGCACCACCGTGGCATCTTCTTTTGCAACTCGAATAGCATGTCTTTACGTTATGACCCATGTTTGTTTAGTTCATGTTATGTGGTTACCTTGTGCTTCTTAGCTCTACCGCAACAACAAGTCTTGCGCCATGGTGGGGCTATAACATTAAAGAGTCTTCATCCGTCTAATAAGTAAAAACCTTGCGTGAAAGCTGAAAATAGAATAAAGGAAATAAATATGATAGAGGAAAGTGGCGCACTCTCTTGTTGGAGGCCAAGACTCACTTCGGGTCATTGAGCCAGCGGAGTAAGAAAGCTGAAAATTGCGACTTTACTGATTCTGAAGTAAGAGCTGCGCAGAGACGTAAGCGACCTAATGCGCAAAGCTTTACATAATATGTGTAAAACTAGCTTTCAAGAAAAGTGCCTATTCATCTCTGGAACGAAACTCATCTGTTAGTCCTCTGGTGTTGCTGTCTTTATGCGTTGGTCACTTAACAACAGGTGACCCAACTGCTCGTTTGCCTCCTCTATACTTAGTCTAGCCATAAGTTCTCTTACAAAGAAAAAAAAAATTAATAAAATAATAATAAATCATAACCTAGCTGATTAAGATCGGGACTAGACGACCGCCGGTCTTTAGCTCTGATGAAGTCCGAGACGTTCGCTTCCAACCAAGACTTTGACCGAGCTTTATGACCCGGCGCCGAGTCTTGCTGGAAGGACGGTGCTTGGTTATTGAACATGGTGTTATTAAGGGGCTTTTAACTACCTTCTCAATAATGTTGATACACTTGTGCCTATGTTTTGATACCTTTTTCACAAAAATATGGCTCATGGTCACTCCTTCATAGTAAACACCCCACCAAACAATGATTGAAGTCGGATAATGCCCACGTTGCACTCTGTCGACTAATTGGTGAGCTTCCTTAGAGCTTTGAGCATAAATACGGTCATTTTGTTTGTTAAAATGTAGCAATTATTGTAAAAAATTTCTCATCCGTAAACAAAATTTTCTTTTTTTTCGGCGGCAAGTTCTAAGTCATCTGTTAAAATACGCGACATGGTTCTAGGTGCTATTCTTATTTCCCGAGATAAAATCTTTTGCTTACGGACAGGATTTCTTGGAATTCTTTCCCTTACGGCTTTGAGCACCTTTTTCGTACGTGAACGGCCAGATCTTTCTGTGTCACAAACAGAGGACGTTTTATCCTATCTATTTATAGCCCGGAATACAAACATTTGACTAATAGCAAGTGTATGCAGAGTTTTTAAACTTGCATTTGGCTCCATACCTACTTAGTGTAATTCAATCACAGATATACTGGTCTCTCTATCACCCCACTCCATTTTAATATCGCAAAATATTTTACAATGTATTAGCACCAAAATGAGAAAACACAATGAACAATCGTATAAAAATCAGAGGTAAATGTAATATTTTTTTATTTTTAATTGTAACAATATTTATGGGCAGATTAAGTATATCTAAAATTTAATGTTTGTCCTTAATAGAATTGTAAACTAAGCATTTGATCGTGTGATGATCTTTATCAAAGTTTCACATGAGGCCAAGGGTTACACTTAGGATTTTTTAAATTTCAACCCCTAAAGGGGTGCAATAGAGCGGTGAAGCTTATCAATTATATGACGCGCGTAAGACCGCTCCGGTACAGTTAGGATGCTAAAAAAACGAATTCATGCACATCGTCATACCACCTTTGATATCGTTTCCTACGGAGTAAACTCCAGGAGATCGGCCGATAGTAACGGGTCTCGCAACGGCATTGTAACCCATATACGGAGCCCGGCTAATTGTGGCCGGGAGTAGCGCACGCGATCTGAGACACGCGTGAAAATTAATTCTAATGATTTTTGAACCACTTTGTGGTGTAAGGAGGGATGCATATTAGGTGAAGTGAAAAGAAGTTAAAATAGGTCTATATATATGTATATATATATATCTGTTTGAACTGAAAATTTAAGTATTAAAAAACGGAGTAAGTTAGCACTAGCTAGACTAGCGTCGAACTCGCGCAGCCAGGGCTCTTCGACTGCTGTCCGATAGTGTAAAACTCACAAATTTTTTCTTGATCACTCAGTCGATATTATATGGACAAGAATGTAGTCTCATATAGGTACCTAAAAGATATTAAGGTACCTAATATTACATACTGTAGCGACACATATATGCCATTATGAATATTTGACGTCGTAGGCGCATTTGGTTAGCCAGTCAGTTAGCCACTGTAGCGCCCGTGGAGTAATGTGTTTGTATGTGTTTAGTGGGTATTCTGCTTAGCCGCGAATTCCACATATCCATCGGATCTAACCCAAGACCGGTGGTAGTGCGTAAAGCATTTCCGTATTTGTAACTAAGTATTTCATTTATCTCCACCTGAATACATTTGAACAGCAATTAATACAAAGTAACCTAGTACCCATTATGTAACAATACTAAATGATCCCTGTAGGTAAATCCTCCTCGATCCTCTTCAATAATTCTGACTAAGTCACAAGTGCTACATTCTTACCTAGCTGGTTCTGTGATGTCGTCTCCGTATCCCTCTCATTAGGCCGACAAAGTCTTATCACACGACAGAGTAACAGCTATGCGTTAATTTATAAAAAAATCGGTAGAGAAAACAAAAGATCTCCAGACCAATGCACATAGTCATCCGCATATTTTTTGTGCAGATGTCATGCTCCTTCCCTATTCCCTTTCCAGTAAAAAGCTCATACCTCATAGGTAGATCAGGTCACTTCATAGTTCCAATCTTATTCAGATACATTACAGAAAAGCCTAGGTATTATTGTTGACAGTGTGAGCTAGGCTTTAGGCTAGACCGAAACCGGCTATCCGGCAGATCGGCAGCGTCGTGCCAGTCCGCGCACGCCATTAATTACCCGCGCCCATTAACATCGTAATAAATTACACCAGCTCCAATATGTTCGACTTTTGTCTTCATTAGCCGACGCTGGAAATACTCGGGTAAAGCGGGTTGTATGCGAATCGGGCAAACACGTAGTCATGTACTTGGTGTCCTGGTCTTCCACATATCAAGCCGACTAGCTCAGTGGTCACATAGTTCTCGTAAATCGAACAAGTTACGCCAGAGGTCGAGAGTTCGTATAACATCCTAGTCATGAAAGGTTATCTAAGTAAAATATAATAAATAATAGTTTTCTATAATAAAAATCTTAAATATTGGCACATGTTTTTTTATAATTATAGTATTATAGTAGTTTATGCATCTGTCGCATAATGAAGGGTATCAAAACCCGAGTGTGAGTTTTTGAAACGAGCGGAGCGAGTTTCAATATATTAACGAGTATTTAAATACCCATGTTATATGCAGTTGCATACACTACTTTATCTTCACTGATGCAATTAATCAATTAATAAAATATTGCGAAACATTAAATTCACCCTACGTGTATTCTCACAGCGGACTTGCCGCCATTAAAATCTAACCAATGAGAGCACAGCTGCAGCGCGCGCAGGGTCAATCAGGTGCGAGCGCATGCTGTTAAGGATTTTGACATAAGGCTCTCTCACCACTCTCTCTCTCTCTCGCTCTCACACAGTGTTTTAATGAGATTTTACGATATCGATTTGGATATTATAACATCATGTCAAATTGCTTAAATTAAGTTTTTTGTTGTCTGAGCTATAATAGTAGTTATTATAAGTCAAGTATTGAAAACATAAGTAGAATGTTACAACATTAGTGTAGATAAAATATATTTTCGTTTCTGAGGCCTGGAACACAACTTATAAGGTACCTTATACGTACTTAGTAGGGGGCTAAAGTAGTATGTAAGTCCACATAATCTGTTATCATTATAACAAAACAAAAGCAATTTATATTATTTCTTAAGTTATATTTATTTCATTACAACCACATGCTATTGATATTAACTTCACGCATATATAAAATAAACATTGCACATCTAGAAGATGTGTAATCTCTATTGAGGCTAAGCATCTGCGTAGAATACATTATAGTGCACAAGTGTATGCGCAGACACATTGTGCTCTCTCTATTCCCTTATTCCCATATTGAAACGGGACGGTAGTCCGACATAACTGTAGAGAAATAAAGCGCAGGAAGGACGTGACCTCCGAGGCACAGGGGTACAACACCACCTTCCTGACTCCAGAGACTTGTTCCAAGCTGAAAATCGAACTTGTTACCTCACGCCTGTGGTTTATGCTTACCATGACGCAGATAGATGCCTATTGCTGGCATTAGAACTACTTACCACCAGACTATTCGCCTCCCAAACGACAACGGCCACGTCAAATAATAGAATCTTTGCCCCCCTAATTAGAAATGCAAGTTTAAATATTGAGTGTTTGGTAGTTGTACGCATACATACATACACGCGCCCTTTATGTGTGTCTGTTTGTCTTGTCGCTCGCGTGTCGGCGAGGTACAATATTTGCCTGGAAAGCGAAAGCACACACCGATATTTGAACAACCCGAATAAGGATACGAGAAAGCTTTAAAGTTTAGAAGGCGAATGGTGAGCTTTCATACTGACGGCGTCGCCGCGTTGAAACGCAGCAACATTGGAGCAACCTTAAACCATATTAAAAAGCTATAAAGTTTGGGAATTTGAAAAGTGAGTTTTCATACCGATGACGGTGTTCACTGCGATAAGATCGCAACGATATTAAAACAATGAGAATTTAAGAAAAAGAATGGTGAGCTTTCATATTGACAGTTTACATACTCAATTCATGCTCACAGACAAAACAAGGCCAATATAGCTATAAAACCGATCCTAAAAACGTGAACAATAATTAAGCCTACTTTCTTAGCTATTCAGGTTCCATTTGGGTACAAAGGCAGCATCGGTTCCATTTCTTACAATGAATGATATCTAGTGAGGCAAATGGGAAGCTTCTGATAGAAAAGCAACAGCAACAGCAGCAAAATAAATCTCCACACAGCTAGATAATATGATATTTATTGTAAATGATTATTGCTTACTTAGCAATTCTCAAATATCGCGACAGCAATCACTTCATTTCAGTAATATGTGAGTGAGTATTTTATAAACCCCGCGGTGATAATAAAATCGCTGTCGCATCCCGTGTGAAAATATGATCGCATATCGTCTCAACTAGTTTTGTAAGAGGTTTCATGTTGCATTGCAGTCGAATTGAGCCGGTATGGGATCCTCTCGCATATCTCCGCAAAACAACAGCTACTCTGTCACATCTCGTGTGATTTGTGAGTTTCCGGTGTCTCATTGTCGAATAGGGAAGGAAGTGACTTTAATGATTATACGGATGTTTATGGGTGTATAAAACAGCCGTTAAATAAACTCCGTCTTAATTTAAGTATGAGGGCAGGTATAATTCTGCGTCACTCAACATATAAATCTCTCAACACATTACAATCTGTCACACGACACAACGCGACGACGTACCTATCAGATCAACGGTAGCCGTCACTTGCGCGATCGAGAGATAAGCCATGCACGCTACAATACTCTCTATAAATACGTACAGGAATAACATTCAATCAAAAAGATCATACAGATTCGCTTATTAAGTTGACGCCTTATTATTTTAAAATTGGTAATACCTGGTAAAGTGACAGTTTTGCTGTGGCGTTTCTTGCGGTTTATGAGTAGCCGGTGGCCCATTGGATGGGTGAAGGAGGTCAACGCATCTGCATTATACGCGGATATTAATGGGTGTCGTTAGTCAACAGCTCCAATTAGGTGCTAGCTAAAAAATGTTATTTTTATAGCATAAGAAGACAAAAGGTCTTCTTATGCTATAAAAATAACATTTTTTTCTTTTGCAGTTCAGGTAATTGTACTGGTTATATTATATCTATTAATAATGTGGTGTCACGATGTTTGTGGTCGACCTCCTTCGAAACGGCTTGATCGATTTTTCCTGTTATATTTCCCTATTATAACATGACTAGGCTAATTAATTTTAACTTTTTTTTTCATTTATCATGATAACACGAGCTATGCTGGGTTTTAAAAGACGGGTTTTTTGTTTTTAAATTAAATGTTAATTAATTATTTGTTTATTATCATAATGTTGATTATTTTCTAAAGTTTATCTAATTACTATTTATTCTGATTTTGTTTGAGTAGTACTTCCGTGGTGGTGCTGGAAAACACATTGCCAACGTCTCTACAATGTAGCAATAACGCCTTTTAAAATAGTTTACAGCTTGTTAACACAAACAATATTAATAATGGCTGGAATCCTGTGCTAAAACACGCCAAGTTGAAACAAGAAATCTTATCAAATAAGAAATCTTACTCGATTATCACAGTTTAGTAGGATTTCTTGTACCGTATGAATAAAGGAACTAACCATGTGCTTCGTCGCTGTGTGTCATCCAGAATTATAGATACTATACGACTGAATAGCTGCCACTTGAAGCTTGTGTTAGTGATTTGATAAAGCTGTAATGATACTTAGATATCTAACAGCGAGTGCCAGCTCAAATACGCGACGACCTTACACCTTAAGGACGGTCATGATTATAAAAGAAAACAAAAGACGTAAGGAACTTCAGCGTTACGCTGTATTCTTCGATCGCTACTTTATCCAGCGCTTAACACGATTAAAGAGTAAACTCAGTATGTCGCATATATTTTGCACCTTTTTAATCCAAAGTCGGAAATTTTAAATTTTTCGACATGGCCGGAAAATTAAGTCAGAATTAAAACGATAATTGAGGGCCAAAATAATCGTGGCCCCTACAAATTGTAGGAGCCGGAACTAAATGAGATTTACGTTTGTATTTTGGAGATCAATCTTAAAAGATATTGACGTGTTCACGTTTAAGTGGTGTCTTGTAGATTTGCTATGACGGGTATGATGAATGTTCTCGTGTGGTTAGGCAGGACGTACATTGAGAGGCAGGTGAATGCAGCTAAGCCTATTTTAGACGTAGGAATAACCTAAACTTGGTGAAAGTACCTCTCACGTGATACTACAAGAGAGTGATGGCTTTGGTATTACATTTTCTGCAATTTGTAAGTAGCCGGATACTATGAGTACTTATTTGGATGTTAATGGACACCAAATAGCTATTTCTTCTTTATCCTTTTATGGTATAAAAAAACAATCCTATAGACTACTTATCTTGTAGCTACCAGTAGTAGGTGTAAAGCAACGGCTGTTCTGTCGCGATTGGACGTAGAGGGAGGAGGAAGGAGGGCAGCGCAACTGTATAGGCTCTATGCATATGTCTATGGACGCGGAGGTCATGGCAATGGTTCCGACTGTTTGTTTGAATTTGTATAGTAAATAAAAATAAGACGGTCTTTTTTTACAAATATTTATATCTTCATAAAGCCCACATTATAAAAGACTATGATCAAGTGTCCGTCAAACCTTACACTGTTTAATATCAAGGAGTTTTACTAAACTGGCAAAAAACCCCGCGTTTGACAGCATTATGTGCATCTTGATGAGGTAAAATATATAATGAGGTTCGATTTAAAATTAAAATACGCCGTGTAAAAAGTTGTAATGTCCTACAAAATACCGAGCGCGGGGCGACGGGCAAAATGGTTTTTTTTGTTTATGACAAAGGTCAGTGTGGATGGTCTTGAGTTGAGGCTCGTGGGAGTGATGATGAGATTACCATCATTATCATCACGTTACCCATCTCTTTTGTAGGTTCTTGCTGCATTGCAGGATTGCATTGGGAGAAACTGGCACGTACTTCTCGCTCGCTATATTGTAAACAAACTTTGAGCTTAGATATAATTATGTTATCTAACATAAAGCCACGTAGAAAAGATTATACTTTATTTGCTACAATAGAAATCCTTTAAAGATAATAAATGCAAAATTATGTATAACTTTTGTTCTTTCGCTTCAAGTACTAAACTTAAATTGATTTAGATGAGGAGAGCTCTGTGGTACACATCACAAACTGGATCAACATAAACTAAGTTTCATTGCGATGAAATGAATATGTTTCATGAGTGAAACTGCAGAGCACTGCCAGTAGAAAAATGTGTGGAAGGGGTAAATGTTTGCCTATAATAATTTACGAGATGACAGAGAGAGAAATACTATTGATATTTTTTGGAGATACTGTTCCTTCTCTTCAGCATCTATTCCCCTTCTAAGATAGCTGATTAGATATTGTAATTATTGGCGTACATTGCAAAATACGTGAAATTGTGTTAAAGAATTCTGATGATGAATCAATGAATGACAAGTCAGCCTTTATACAGAAACCTTTCCCAACATTAACATGGTAAAAAATTCCAAATCCACATACGATATTTCTACGTAATTATATTATAAATAGCGATTTTAAAAACTATTATATATACGTAATGATTTCTGTCCCTCTGTACCGCCATAACACTAAATCTAGTATTCATTGTGCTGAGACAATTCACTTGTGGCGCTTCGCATCACTCTAAATAAGGACGCGCACTGCCTCGACTTAATTAGACTTCCTCGAACTTTGTTGTGTGGCCATTAAATGTGACACGTCTTTGTTCTATCCTCTAAGCGAGAGCGATGGCGGATATAACAAACTTGCATCTCATGAGACCTAAACTCTGAGGTCAAAGTAATTACTGTTATAAATGATGATTTCTACTATTAATTGTGTTGATACAATTCACCTGTGGCGCTTCCATCAGTTTTATTAAGGACGTCCACTGTTTGTACTTAATTAGACATTCTCTAACTTTGTAACATGGCCATTAAATGAGGAACATCTTTGTTCTATCCTCTAAGCGACAGCGATGGCGGTTATAACAAGCTTGCATATCCTTTAAAGCAGCATATAGGTAGCATTGAAGACAAACGAGTTTGAGCGTATGTAACATTTATTTGACATCTAAAAAATGTGATCATTTAAAATAGGTAGATTGTGAAAAAATAAATACAAAATGGCTGATAGAATAATGATAATTATGACTCTTGTCGGATTTGTCGAACAGGTAAGTTTCTTTACACAATCTTTTAACATTGCATGTTCGAAAATGTTGGTTATTTGACTGATTAAAATGTTCATTTAACAACTAATATGTTATCGGACAAATATAGCGACAAATCGAGTCTCTCGTACAAATTGAAAATTAATGTATTAACAGCCCTTACCCTCCTGTTTCGTGGCCTGTTAGGGACGACATATTTATCTAAGCTAAGAATCATTGACATTTAGCTTTTCACTCCTAAGTTTAATTATAAGAACTTAATAACTCAAAGGTGCTTGAATTAAAGATATGGCGACAGGCTTAAATAATAGGGGCTTACTGGAAATCTTCTAATTGGAATGTGTTAGGCCAGTGGTTCCCAATTCCTTTATACCATGTAGCGCATCAAGAAACGCCTCAATCTCGCGTACCCCATAATAAAACTTGCGTACTTTGCCTTATACGAATGGAAACTAAAAAAACGGACTTGCACAAGAAACTTACATAAAAACGGGATGTACGAGGATGTCAACATGTAAAAGGTAAAATAACAAAAGGGTAAACAACTTGTGTTTGCGGACTTATGCAATTATGTGGTATAAAATAAAAAAAATATATGAGTTTGTTTTGGTTTCATCCGTGATGCAGAATCCTATAAATGATGTTGATTGTATTTTGCAATAAAATTAATACTATCTAAACTCTATTGCGGTTACAGAGAATATAACCATTAAATTTTTGCGACAAATATTGGTTATTTCATTACCTTTTATACTACTTTTGTCTACTATAATTTACCTTAATGTAAAATTGAAAAATTATATTATTTAGCAACATTTATTATTAAAAATTTCATAATTTATGTTCCGTATATTTTATACTAGCTGCGCCCCGCGGTTTCACCCGCGTAAATTTCGATCCAGTGGAAAATAGAAAATCATTCCATGGCATCCCAAAGGATCATTTTTTCGGAATAAAAACTATCCTATGTGTTAATCCAAGTCTCTCTATGTGTGTGCCAAATTTCATGAAAATCGGTTCCGCAGTTTTTGCGTGAAGGAGTAACAAACAAATAAACAGACAAACTTTTTCATTTATAATAATTAGCAGGATACAATTAATTAGTATAAGCAATAATTTTTTTTCTGAAAGATTTGTTTATATTGCTTGTCATTTGGAGTGGACTGCAAGCCGAAACATTCTGTTATCAAACAGATGTTGCCTAATAAATATACTACATTAGTTTTAGATCCGAGTCAAAGGGAGAGAGTTCAAGCGGTACGATGATTTGCGTACCCCTTGAAGCAACCCCGCGTACCCGGTACGCGTACCACTAACCATTGGGAAGCACTGAACAACCACACTCTCCTAGATGTGTGACACGGGAATTTTTATATTGTCACTTACCACGCCGAGAAATTACCAGGGAATTTAGCATCTGTGTACTGTAATTAGTTGTCTCTACACCCGCTTTATACAATTTCATCCGTCCAACGTTTATCACCGCTGGTATTTTGTGGCTGAAGGCATACACGCATTAGCGCTGTAAAATTTGTTTTATAGCTGAAATGAAATACTTGGTATGTGTCGTAGTTTTCATCAATGTATAAATTTGTATTTTTATTTCGTTTATTTGCTCGCAAAATGTGCTAACATTTTAGTAGGACAACGTTTATTATGATTTTTACTTTTGCTTTTTGTTGATTACAATTGCTGTATTTTAAGCCTGTGTGCTTACTTTTGTCACTCGTGACTCGATCCTATTTGGATCTTTTAGAATTGGGATCGAGGAGTTGTCAATCGGTACTCTAGAATGCACCATTAGCGCACGAATAAGTCAAATCTTACGCTAGTGTTGCGTCAATGATGCGTTAGTGGTGCTTTCAAGAGCCCCACGAGCAGTCACAGCAATCCGATGAAGCAGTATTGGACACCTCTTCGCTTTCACAGAGGTAGTCACTGCAAGTTTGTTCCCTTAAGCTGTACCTAAACTTATCTTCTGATCACTTTTTAAACTCTATAATATAACCATAAACGGCATCTAAGAAGTTATTGTCACTTTATGAGCCCTACATGAGGTAACAAAGGCAACAAATTTTGCCAAGAACCTAAAGTTATTTAGAATTGACGCTATTTATAATAGATATAAGATAACCTATAAAATTTCATAAACATGCCTACCCTGATAATTCCGTCATGTTTTTTGATGACTTTCAATTACAAACCACCGACAATGACATGACAATTACAAATCACCAGGAACTGTTATATATGTAAATAATAATTAGAATTAAAAAATAACTGACTCAGTAATATTAATCAAAATATCATAAAAAATAGTTTTTTTGTGAGGCGCTTCAAAACTGAGATGGAAAATCATATATATTATGAGTTATGACAGAAAAGTAACAAGCGCACTGACATTTTAAGAGAGCGACACCAGTACTTAAATGTAGGATATATTAATAAACGCCATGTTTAAATCTTAGTACTGTCACCGGCAACAACTCTGAAAAAAAAAGTAAATACAAACCACTTGCAGTGAATAATCATTAGGAAATGAACGAATATCTCGTTGACTCCTTTAGGTTGCTGTTGTAATCTGTAGGTATGTTACCTTACAAATTACAATTAATTCAAGTGCAAATATTCTCTAATAGCACGCCAATAACTCCCTAACACCACTTATTTATCACTACTTATTACTATTAAATATCTTTAAACGCTAAAATTGTGGTCCCAAACAGAGTTACAAGAGTGTTATAGCGCGCTATACCACAAATTACTAGCGCTATTAATTATAATACCTTAGTTAATAAAAACCCTTTTTTATTATCTTAATGTTAGTTGGGAGACTTGTGACAGATAGACGGACAGCGGAGTCATAGTAATAGGGTTCCGTTTTTACCTTTTACGTACGGAACCCTAAATATAAACACTTTACGGTTTGCCGCTCTTACATTGCTTACGTTTCTTCCGCATCTTTCACTTCAGAACGGTGTTCGTTCAAGTAAGGGCGAGTCACACATGAGACTTATAGACGCGGCGACGGGCGCTTTAGTCGTTTTTAGAAGCTGAATGCAGCGACTAGACGCACACTTCAAGACGCCAGGCGCGACTATTTAGTCGCTAATGTATGTCAATTAATGTCAATTTACGTCTAAATGCAGTCGCGAGATCGAGATACTGCATCGATGTAGTCGCACGACTCTACTGCGGCCAGTCGCAGAGAGTTGCTAAATCGTGCGAGCGCCACCGGTCGCCTCGTCTAAAAGTGTCATGTGTGCAGTTGCCTTAAATGTCCAATTGCATGTTGGAGCGCACACTCATTCTCGCTTCCATATAATGACGGGGGGATTCGTTATTATATGGAATAAAGCTATAGCTGGGTATCCCACCGAGCGTAGCCGGGATAAGTCGCTAGTAAATAAAGTTGTCACAACAACAACAACTAGATGTTGACCAGATGGTGTGTCGACATACGCAAAGCTGTGGGCAGAAAGTGGGAAAGGTTAGCAGAAGATCGAGGCCAATGGCGTGCTGTGGGAGAGGTCGCCGTCCAAGTGGACTGCAATAGGCTGATGATGAAATAAAGTTGGAAAAAAATATGTATGTGCATTAGACCACACAACTGAAGAATAACTTCATACACGAAGCACAGCCCAGCACGGCACATACCTAATTATGGAGGGCACCTTGGCTTAAAAATTGCTTTTAATTTCTAACTGTCCATTCACTCTATTCCCTTCATAAAGTCTTCTTTTGACATCTGCAGTGTACCTTCCTTTCATGTAAATTTATTTAAAAAGATTTCATCATTGCGGGCATCTGTGTCACCTCACTAAGTATAAGTACTCATATAAGTACCTGATACAGTACTGCTACAATTTGCACCATATTTCAATGAAATGTGATCCTATAATGATTATGAAATTCATATTGGTGTTTATTTTATGATCGAACTAGAAATGTTATGTGAAGTTACGTAAGTTATTTGATTTTAGTTTAGTTATTTTTATTATTCAGTGAAGTTAGCGTGATGAGTTATGAGCGCTGTTCTTAATGTGCAGTATTTTGAGGGTTCCGTACTTCAAAAATACAAAGAACCGCTATACTGAAAATACCCGTTATACTGAATATTCGCCTGGATGTGGAACTCTCTAGAAAAAGGGTAATTCGCATTAACCAAGAATCATGAACATTATATGAAACAAAACTGATACACAAAACAAAACAAATTTTATATTACATTTTTCATCGATACCTACTATAATAATTGTAAGGACGTAAGGTTTTTTGATTGTATCGAATGAGTTCCAATACAACTTTTTTTTTATAGTATATTAGGGCAAATGTCGGAGCTATTTTCATGACTACCGACGCCCACAAACATCCGCATAGAGGCTATACAGATGCGCTGCCCTCCTTTCTCCTCCCATCTCCATAGGCCAGCGGCTGCTTACACGCACGAAACGCGACAGCACAGCTGTCACTTTACGCCGGCCTCGTGTAAGCGAGAGGTATCTCCCCGGTCGTGCCGGCCCCATTCGACTGCATGCAAGCATGCAGTGTGGCATTACCTCTTACCAAATGGACCGATTTTAACCTTTCTTTCACCATCGGCAGGCATTAGCAACTTTTAGGGCCATATTAACGAAGAGGTGCCTCTCCGAACGGCCCCATTCGTTAACATTCCACGGAACTACCTCTTACCAAAATGTCCTCGAGTGCTCTAAACTAGACGCGCGACCTACACTTACTTTGTAGTTTTATGGCACGGTATTAGCATACTTGGTCCTGTTATATTCATTTTATCACCTGCTCTTCGGCTCAATGCTCATACCACGTCAACACAAAGAGACAAAAAGCACTGGTATTGTAGCAATACTACTTTGTAAAGTATTTTATTTAAAATGTAAATACCGTATGAGTGGACTCGCGTGCGGCGCGTTCATAAAGACGGTGGATAAAAATTAAATATCTTAAAAAAAAAAACATTTTGTGAATGTTCCATAGCCATTTTTCGTCACTCAGATTATAGAAATGGCTGCTAGTCTGTCACCGTATTCGTCTAGACCGTATTCGTTTCCTGAAAATAGCTTTATTATATTTATGTTGAGTTTTATGAAAGCTACGTTCAACCAACATCAAAATGCAAAAGATATTAAAATTGTATTATTTCAACCAAGACGACAAAAAAAAACTGCTTAATATTGTTATGACAAAGACAAACAAACAAGGGGTTTTTGATATTATTATATCAAAAACCTTTCTTTTTGTTTAATATTATTTTGATTAAAATAATTTCAACTTTGCTATGAATTTTACGCAGGTGAAGTCACGGGATACAGCTAGAAAGCTATAGTTGGGAATTCAACCGAGCGAAGCCGGGATAAGTCCCTAGTAAATAAAGTTGGAAAAGAATATGTTTCTGCATTAGTTCACACGACTGAAGTAAAACTTAAAATAACTAGCTATGAGGAGAGAGAAAATAATGCGCGCGTGCTCTTTCTTGCTCCTACAGTAATATAAGAAACGTAACTCTCTCTCTCTTTCTGTGTTCACTAACTTATATCTCTTTCTCAACTTCTATTGGCCTTGGCCACTTTTCGTAATTAACGCATTCATCAACTAGCTCCCAAGTCAAGCGCTCGTAAAGAAGTTTTACTTCAAAAAGATAGGAATCCAACCGAGAGAACCGAGCAACAAAACATCACTGTGGAGTGGCCCTAACGCGGCGTATTGTCACAGGAGCTGACAAGAAGACGCTGTGCACTGAATGTTTCGATTAAACCCTTTTTGCTCGCCCTCCTTTAATTTGTCCGCCATTTGCCGCTCTAGACTTTTAGACTTCGACAAATATCTAGGATTCTTCGTAACTATATAGAGTAGAATAGAATTTAATAGATTTGAAGTGAGAGCATAATTAGAAAAAAAACCTCTAAACAATTATAAACAGATGACAGTTTACTATGTAACAATTGTAAACTGTCGTTCAAACCATTGAAAATCATGCAATCAAATATTGTTTTCGTTTTTGTGATTATTTTATTTTACTTACAAGTATTATTTATAAGTTATTATTAATGATTTTCAGACATGCTAGAGTAGACTTATTTAGAAGTGCGACTTCTTTCGGCCAATGCTGCCTAAAAATAATTATGCAATAGTTTTTTAAGTTAGGTAACAATAATTGTAAATCCGTATTCAACTTCATTAAAATTTCTTGCGATGTTCGTGCACAAACAAATATACTCACTGACAAAAATAGGCAAATACTATTGTATTATATTGTTTAATATCACCTATGACTATATAGGTAAACGACATATTGAATATAATCATAAGTTTCGTAACTTAAGACCAACTACGGTGTCGTCAATTATTATCGATAGAATAAATTGCTTTGGACCGTTTGGTCATTAAATAACATATTGGATTGTGCAAACACAATGAAATCTAACATCAACGTGTTAGATTTCATTATACAATTGATTTTTCACGATCTCCCGAGATATTATGACAAATTACAACCTACCTACGCCATTTTAAGTTAGAGGTCTAAATGTCGTAGTCAGCGCCGGATCTAGGTGTGGGCGTAGGGGGGGGATGCATACCCGGGCCCCGACCGGCTTTTGGGGTACCTAAAATCATTTTTGTGCCCATAAAAGCGGCCCCTTCGAAACCCCAAGGTCAACAAAGCTCAGGCCCCACCAGATATTAATCCGACGCATGAATACTATCCCTCTGTAGCTATATTAAAATACATTTCTTTTTATCTGTTTTGCGTGAACCCCCTTCGAGTATTAGCCTCCAAGAATTTCCTTCTTTTTTGTCGCTTGCTGTAGTTAGCCAATTCGGACTTCAGATTGGTAATATCTTTCTGTCCATTGGCTATGGGGCGGCCTTTCTTTCTAAAATCCGAGGGTCCAGACCGTTTTGCAGACCTAATGATCTATCTGTCGTTATTTGGTGATGTGACCTGCCCATATCTATTTAGTATAACATACTAAAATATAATACAATAATTATTTTTTTTGCGATTTATATCTCTTTCTTACCGCATTTTTATTTCAAATTGTAGTCTATATTTGAATCAAATTCCATCCAAATCTTTTCAATTGTTATTGCATAAAATAACAAACATACAGATTTTGTATATTACTAGGACCGCATCTTTCGCTCCTAATTCTATTAGCTTTCGTAATTGGCACACTTAGTAAGTAGCTAAGAAGTTGAACGTTTCATAACCACGGATATGCAAATGACTAGATATCTCTGTCAACTTTAGCACGCAGATTAAGAATAACAATAAATGTTTTAGCTTTTTAGCTAATTAATAATACTTATGATAACATAGATGTAATTTGACAAGATTCAGGGACTATACAAGCTTGTTTATGACTGTGAACTAACAGACAAAGTAAAAGATCAATTAATATTCGCGTGAAATATGTATAGGGGATATTAAACTTTGTCGTGTGACAAAATCTGCTGTCTGTGAACATAGTGAAATCGGCCCAGACATTACATTAGATTTGATAAAGCGCAAATCCTCATTACAGAACGCCTATTCCTACTAAGGAATATCCGTGAGGTTATTGAAATTGGAGAAGATGGCTGAGTGCATTTGTCTGTTTGGCACCAAGTTTTTTTTAATATAGCATAAGCACTCCTCCTCGCTCCATATGCCACCGGCTACTTACACACCGTACGAGACGCGACAGAATACAGATAGCCGTCACTTTACGCAGGTTTCATTTTAACGAGAGGTACCTCCCTGGTCGTGCTGGCCCAATTCGGCTACATGTATACATGCAGTGTAGCACTACCATCTATTGAAACAGCGGGCTTATTAAATAATTGAATAAACTCTGTTAAATTAATTTTATTGTAATACTTTAATGTTATTTATAAAAATAGCTAGGTAATAATTAGCTTTCTGCGCTTTTCCAAATTCCTCAACTGTAATTAATTTCAAATTTCATTCGAGCAATTCTTTATGGCATTTTTTTCTTCCCGTATTGACAAAATGATAATTCAATTTTGTAATGAACAAAATAAAATAAAAAAAAATAAAAATATTTTAGTCATATCCAGTGAAGCCACTTCGACGGCGGCCACTTTGTGACTTCTATACAAGTTTTTGCGTCGGTTTTCATTTGATCAAGCGGCTTCGTCTAGGTCATTAATTAGGGAAATGTCCCGACATGTCCCATCTCGGCCGGGCCCAGGCAAAAACTGGCGGCACGATGAAAGCTAATTCATTACGATTATTTTTTATTAATTGCTTCATTTGTAGTTTAATTGACATGGTTAGCTATTTTGTTGATCTTTGATGTTTTTCTCTTAAACTCCTTAGGAAACATTTTAATGCGGTTTGAAAAATAAATGAGCGAAATCTTGTGAAATAACAAATAATCGAGCCGTGACGCTTTACAGCGCTTAAGTCGCTTGCTGCTCTTGCCCGCCATTCAGAATTTGCTCATTTGTAAGAAGTTCAAAGCTGATAGATCTACACGTCTTTTGGTAATTTGTTGTCATATACTTATCCTGTAAGTAACACACTTAGGAAGAGGTAGTGCCATGCTGCATAGGAGGAGGTAGTGCCATGTATGGTGCAACGGAATGGGGCCGGCACGACCGGGGAAGTACCTCTCGCTCGCTCGATACCGGCGTAAAGTGACAGCGTCGCTGTCGCTTTACACCGGTATCGGCGGNGGTGCGGTTTGTGAGTAGCCGGTGGCCCATTGGGTGGGTGGGGGGTGCTGATGATAGGAGGGCAACGCATCTGCGTACCAATCATGCGAATGTCCATGGGCGTCGGTTGTCATCAAAAGGCTCCGATAGCTCGTTTGCCCCCTTATGCTATAAAAAGAAAACTTTAATTTTATTTAGCAATTTTAATTAAAAACGTCTCATACGGGGTTGCTATCACTAACAAGATGGCGACAAAGCATATCTGTTTGAAGGGGAAGAGCTAAGGAAGGCTACTTGTCTTCACAACAATTATATTAATTTTTTAGGGCCATCGTAACTAAAAGACTACGGTGCGACGGCTTGTTTGCCTCTATGCAGTAAATATAAGTATTCGAAGTAGATTTTTTTTTTTTTATGATATAGGAGGGCAAACGAGCAGCCGGAGCCATTTTCATTGCTACCGACGCCCACAAACATCCGCATAGAGGCTATACAGATGCGCTGCCATCCTTTCTCCTCCCACCTCCATGGGCCACCGGCTACTTACACACCGCACGAAACGCGACAGCACAGCTGTCACTTTACGCCAGTCTCGTGTAAGCGAGACGTTCCTCCCCGGTCGTGCCGGCCCAATTCGACTGCATGCAAGCATGCAGTGTGGCACTACCTCTTTCCAGAATGGATTATTTTTTATAATTGAAATCTAATTTAGATCTGCGGGCGTTGGTTTATATAATTTTTCGTTAAGGCTCTTTGCTCGTTGATGTCTAATGCACTTCATAGCGTGCAAACGTACATAAGTAGGCCTTGTTTTACCTGTGTATTATTTTAAAACGTAGCAGATAACCGTCAGCATAACCACGATAATGTACAAATTACTTATGTTTATATAAATAATGAACAAACCTACATAAGTAAGATAATTATATTCATATGTATTATTAGCGTAAGTAAGTTTTTGTTATTTTTAAATCACTGACACAAAACAAAAATTGCTGGACACAAAGAATGTATGAAGGTCTAATTTCGAAGAGCGAGAGAGATAAAATAAATCAAAACATATAAATTATTACAAACAACAATTCGTTATCTACCTACTCAACTGTCAACTGAAATGTAATATATAAAAATCTCGTGTCACAGTTTTCGTTGCCATACTCCTCCGAAACGGCTTGACCGATTCTCATGAAATTTTGTGAGCATATTGAGTAGGTCTGAGAATCGGCCAACATCTATTTTTCATCCCGATATTCCTACGGGATCGAAAGTTACGCGGGTGAAACCGCGGGGCGCAGCTAGTAATCTATAACAATATTATAAACAATTTGACATCAACATGTCATTTGCATAATATTTCATTGGGTTCAAACTAACTCGAAAGTTAAAATATTTAGTTCAATACCTCTGCACCAAGTGGACAAGAGGTAAGGGGACGTTCATAAATTACGTGAGGTGTTCTTTTTAAGTTTTCTGTACGTCCCTCCGCCCTGGTGAGATGTCGTGAGATTTTATTCCCCCTTCCCCATATCCCAATATCACGTGAGATTTTTCACAATGTGGATTTCTTATGTAAAAGCGTTGGATTTTTATCGCAAAAAGAAAATAAATATTTTGCTTCGTAATAAGACTAGTAATCAATATTGCTGAGAACTATAAGTGTAATAAAGATTAAACAATACAATACTTAAATCGTAACTAATGCGATTAAAAATGAATAATTATTAACCCTAATTCAGTCCATGTGTCCATGCCCTATGTACACAGTAGCGCGAAAACCATTTGTTTTGTCCCTATTACACTATACTTACCTTAAATTCAGATTCAATTGAGCTATCCTACTAATATTATAAATGCAAAAGCTTGTATGTTTGTTTATCTGTTACTCCTTCACGCAAAAACTGCTAAACCAATTTTAATGAAATTTGGCACATACATAGAGAGTAACTTGCATTAACACAGGATAGTATTATCCCGAAAAAATGTTCCTGTGGGATGCCATGAAATGATTTTGTATTTTCTGGGGGATCGAAAATTACGAGGCTGAAACCGCGGGGCGCAGCTAGTTTAGTATAAAACAAATATGGTTGTTTGACAATCAGTGTATAAAGTCGAAGTATGAATTAAACTATTTTCTTTCAAACGAATAGATGAATGATCTTAATGGTAATCTTTAAGCATGTACATTCTGAACAACACCTCAGGTACTTTATGGACGCCCGCTAAGTTTATCCCCGGTCGTGCTGATGCCATTTGTCTACTATGTAAAAACGCAAATAATTGTTGTCCTGATGTATATGAAACTCGGACGCACTCAAGTTCACTAACTGCTATGATTATTTTTAAAGAAATATTCTATGTTTTATAATTTCGTTAATGAGTAAGAAAAATTTAATGTCTTACAGAGAAGTGAAGAGCCTGGCGGAGCAAAGGAAAAAATAGCAAGCGCACAGACTACCTAGCCAAGTAGTGATAGATTTTGATTTCATACATCAGTTCCACAGTCCAACAGTCGCTGCTTATTTATTGACACATACATCATAACCGCCGGCCATAACAATACGCAGTGCCCCCGCACCTCATGCCCCCTGCCCCGCTTGCCCCGGGGCCCTGTCCCGCGGGGCCCCGACAGCGCTACCTCAGTAGTTCCACAAACA
>LUGF01048819.1:160369-173816 GCA_001625245.1 Calycopis cecrops | reverse complement strand
TTAAAAACCGCACAAAACACGACTCTATTGTTATTACTCCTACTACTACGATACTTTGTACTACAGTGTGAATATATCAAACATATTCTCTGCAATTTAAACGGAAGTCCCAAACACTCAAATTACCAAAAAAAGTAAATCACCGAAAGGGTGCACGTATGCAGTAAATGACAATTAATATTCTTACAGCACAACGCCAATGGCGAACTGATTTTAATAAATTATGTAAATTTGGTGAAAACACTTTAGCTGATAATTATTTATGTTGTAAATATTTTGGTGTTGGTTTACAATGAGAATTTTTGGGGGTAAAGATGTATACAATAGGATCAGTTTTCAAATAAATAATCTAGAGCCTTTTGATTACTACCTACGCTTATAGAACGTGAACGCTTTACCGTGACTTCACGGGGAAATTATGTGAGAGTCACCTCCCTGATCGTGCCAGCTTAATTCTGCTGCTATGCAACATGGCACTACCTCTCACAAAATCACGATAATAATGGAGTATAATGGACGTAAACGATGAAAAAATAGATATTATACAATCTTAAGAAACAATTATTATTATTTTCAATTTTATTTTAATAACTGAATTTGAAGTTGGCAAAGTGAGGCTTTTAATATAAACATCGTTTTCGTTTTCCATTAAAAGCGAGCGAAGGTAAGCTGTACGAAGTTTGAGAACTTAGGATATTTCTGTCATTGTTTTGCGGTTCCAAGGCCTTCCCCTAAACTGAAACACGTATTTGTGGTTATCAAAATGTTTTGGGTCGCCTGGAATGTTCTCGAAGTTCTTCAACTAAGTCCCGATATCGGACATCAAACACCAAATAATTGTTATTTTGCACCAATGAGACATCGATCTCATGAATTTAAAATTTAACGACATCATCATCATTAGGTGCCGTTTGTATTAATATATAATATTAGAAAATACAACGTAAATATGGACCTTTGTTTAGCCAGATTAAGTACAGATGGTACTATAATTATTATGTTTAATATAAATAAATAATCATTCCCTAAGCATTTTTTTTTGGAATACCTGATGCTATCTGGGATTTGCAATCGAATTTGTAAACGTATGCAATTACCAATTCATGTCCAATAAGTAATTTAATTCTATATGTTCAAGACATCTTCTTGAAAGTTTAAATTAAAACATTATTTAATTAACATGCTGATTTATTAAGATATAAAAATACAATATGACCGATAAGGTCGGTGGTTCGGGCCTAAGAGAAAGGGGAACGCGTCCCTCGACGCTAAGTATTATCCGGGAACCGGAAATGCACTTTTAAAAACAGAACGTCACAGATTTATGCACTTTTAAGTTTTTATAGTTTGCCAGTATCACTTGACGCACTAAACGTTCATTATTAGATGGCGCTGCTGCTGCATATCTGGCGTTAACACTATATATATTAGAAAAAAATGATAATAATAATCGATGGCAAATACTCTCGTCCCAAATACATTTCGTTCTTCTATCAATAGTTAGTGACTAGGTGGCCGGGTGAAAAAAGCTTCAGCTTCTCATAAACTAGTCAATATATAATAATAATCGATGGCAAATACTCTCGTCCCAAATACATTTCGTTCTTCTATCAATAGTTAGTGACTAGGTGGCCGGGTGAAAAAAGCTTCAGCTTCTCATAAACTAGTCAATATCCAAATAACCATGATATGTTCCGTGTGTAGCTCTACAACAAAGTTACGTATGTTGAGCCTTTGTGGGCTTACTGACTGCGGCAGATGTTTGCTCCTGAACAAGTTTCGCACGTTTTTGTCCGTCCGGTGTAAGCGTTTAAACGGTGATATTTTATTTTCTCTTGACGACCAATGGTATATATACAGTTGTAAAACTAACATACCTCGAGTTTATATAGTATATTAGCTGTGTGGATGTATAAAATAAATTTCGACCAGCAAATCGTCGGCCTAATTCGCTAACCTGCCAAATCTATTTTGGCGTAGTTTACAAGAGAAAGCAAAAACTGTATAATATTTTGTTATTTTTAAATATCAAGATTATGAAAATCCCGTTGGTTTCTGTAATGATTGATAATGATGTTACCTATATTATAGGTAAGTATGATTAAAAATCTAGTACTTTTTATAACATACTATACTATTATACAGCTAAAATATATAGTGCACTACGGTACAGAAGTACACGTTAGACGAATGCTTGTTATCATACATAAATTATAAAAATAACTAAATTAAATATCGATAGTATAACCCAATCTAATTTTCTTGTTTTAAATTCAACCAACTCTTGTTCATAAAAACAACTCATCTTTATCTTCTTAATATATTATATATTTCTTATGCACTTTGTGTATATCACTGAACTCTTAATTTGGGAATAGTTTAGATTCACAAATCAGCCCGGCAGATGGCGCTGAAGTCAGTATCTCGAATATACTTACAATCATCATCATCATCATCATCATCATCATCAGCCGAAATATGTACACTGCTGGACATAAGTACATACTTACAATATTGTACGGGAAAATCTCTATGTTATATTTCAGACACGTAAGTGATAATACCAACACATGTAACAATATCTTACAACGAGTTCCGCCCTCATTTCCGGACCCATTCAGCCATAACATAAAAGAACAATCCAAATTGCCTCATTACCAATCTGTGCTGCCTATTTATGATAACAGCGGGCTATCTCAACAGTTTATGAAATTATTATGGCAGCCATAATTATACTTGATTCGACAGTCATTTCTTTTGTGTTATGCTCTTTTGTTGCCTGTTCAGAACATAATGGGACCATACAAAGAACCTTCGGTATATAATATGACTGTTACATAAATTGATTTTACAATTACCATAGAACAGATTATGTTATAGTGATAGGTGATACGGAACAACAACAGGCAATTCAATTTGATAATAGTGATAAGGGTTTTCAAATAGAATATATGATTGCTCAATTTATGTTTAGTACATAATATGCGCTTTAAGTAATAAATACTATTACATATATACAGGTTGTCCCGTAAGGAGTAGACCAACGGTATGTGGGAGATGGAAGGAATCATTACAAACATGGAACCAAAAAAAAATTTTGTCTAAGCCTAATAGTTTAAAAGATATGATTTTTTTAATTTTTTTTTTAATGCATATTTTGTATTCCTTGATAAAATAAATAAATTTCTCTTAAATAAAATTCTAAATTTTTTTTTGGTTCCATGTTTATTATGACTGCCTCCATCTCCCACACTCCCTTGGTCCACTCCTTACGAGACACCCTGTATACTGTCCTGTCCTGTATATCCAATTATATAAAGTCCATCGCAAACAGCAGGCGTAAAGAGTAAATAAGCGTGTGGGTAGCTCTGATAGCAATGGCTTATACAAACAACGGCATATTGCTTGCGGATAATCCGCCGAGCCTGCTCACTGATGCGTTACAGACAGACTGATAACGGAATTGTACAAGAACAAGAGTTTCTTTTAGTTTTGTTTATGCTTCATAAACACGGACTCGTGAAATCATTTTGCATTTAGTGTATTTACTTCGCTTACAGTTTTATTTGTATAAAGAGTTCTTTAACTTGCGAATCTGTTTCGACTCGTTTAATATTAAAAAACTTTATTTCAACGTAGAACATTAATTTTCTTTGCACTGCTGCTACATAAAGTTTAAGTATTTTCAAATATAGAAATCGTGTTTATAGTTTGAAATTTCTTTATAGTTTTGTATTGAATTATAAATGCTATAAAGTTGCTAGTTGCTGCTTATATGTTCCGTAGGTAGCAAAATTTGTGATATTTTTTTGTCTTGAAAATGTTGTAAATAGTGCGCGCGTATGACTCGGGCTGCCATTAGGTATTCTCTGAGAGCTTCGTTAAAGAGTAATATTTTGTCTGCTCAGAGACTCAGCCTAAACGGGGCTCCATACAGGGCTACTGACCATAATATACCCACGTGGAGCTGCCTTTATTATGGATTAGGACCTTTTAGATTAATCTATTTAAGGCAACTGCCACCTGAAACAATTTCGGCGATAAAACTAAAATGAGAGCAAAATTTCAATCTACTATCCAGCAGGAACAGTTAATAATGTAATCTATTGACTCCTTATTGACTGATTGATAGATAAAAGCTTCTACCTAATCTATGCCAACTGTTGTAAAATTTATAACCTTAACAGGATTGCGACACTTCGTTTATTGTTGTACAAGCGATTGACTCGGATCAGCTATGTAAACGCATTGCTTTCTTGAACCCTAACAAAAATAATAAAAAGTATTTACACACAATTTTGCAGAGCCTGCGGTCTTCGACTATGTGTATTACCAGTGATGACCCATAGATTACAAATTTGGCCACTAAATGTAGGACTCTTAAAGTTTGCACTTCTAGTAAAAAACGCTCAGATATAACATAAAAACGCGTATGTGATACTGTAACGGGAGTAAACAATAATGTTTCTATCTTCCAATGCCAAAGGCGAGCGATGTTAAAAATTGTATGAATTTGTAGAAGTGCTACGTGTATTGTACGCCGTGAAAGCAATGCTACATTAACGTTGTAGCTTGAGCATGTGTATTGCAATGCAATCCGCAAGAAACAAAATACATTTACGCTATAATATGTATTTAACATAATGTCATTGTAATTAAAAGCAAAACTTTCTGTATACCACGCGCTGGTATTTACTAAAGCACATATAGTTTTCATAATAACTGAGCGGAACTAGCTGGTACATGCGGTATTTTCGTAACTAGTTCGTTATTATTAAATACTCAATAGCAACACCGCAAATTATTTGTGCGATGCGTACAAACACGAAATTATATTTTATTATCTATTTGAATTTCACAGCTTGGATTACTGTTGTGCCTTTTTTTATTTCGACACCGTTCGGGTGTGTTATTAATACCCTACGGCGCATAGGTGTTAGGTATACGGAGATAGATAAATTGTATATTTGTGATGTAGTAGACGGTCTCTGAACATTAAACGTCCCAGATTGTATGTGAGATCGGTTTGATTATTTGATTCCTAAACGGGTTTTTTCTACATTTTATACATCAAACAATTTAACTACACAGATTGATAAATTGTTTTAAACTTTCACGATTTGTATTCCTATTTGTATACTGTAAACGGGACTTAATCGCGTTATAAAATCGGAGTATTTACCGCCGTTGCATTACGGCCGAAACGTCGAGAGTCGAGGTAAATACTTCGATTTTATAACGCGATTAAGTCCCGTTTACAGTATACAAATACTACAGATTGAATTTGAAACCAAAGCCGACGCTTGATCGTTCGTTACTGCAAGACTTTTGTATAACAGAAAATAATGAACAGTGAATTAAATTCTCTCCTTACACCTACGTAAATGTAGCAATATGGGCAAGCCACATGTTTTGACTAAGATGTAGAATTTGTAAAGTTAGGCCTTGTTGGAGTTAGGGCGTGTAGAGTTCCCCCCTCCCGGCCGGACTAAGAGCAGGTCAGCTGGGAGGTCTTCCACCCTCTGAATCAGCAGGTGGCGGCGAGGATTTTGAGGACTGGCACGGTGTATTCCGTTGAAGCTTTGGGACCAGAGGTCAGGGAGGGAACCTGAGCCCATTGCACGGTTCCAACGTTAGAGTAGGGACTGTTCAAAGGCAGCCGGACAGTCCCCAAAGAGGAAAAGTCTGGCCTTTTCAACGAGGCCAGCCTGTCGCTGGATGGGGAAGGTACCAGGGGGGGCAGGGGTTTATTTGGTAGGGGCAATCTCCAATTGCCGAGCCTGACACGGTTGAGCCACCCGGGCTCCTGGGTAGTCTGTAAAGTTATTCCCTTGCGTTAACAAAAAAAAAACGAAGATTTGATGAAATGGCAGTGGTGATCTGGAGGCAACTAAAACTAGGTTGTTCTGATTGAAAATGATTGCGGTCGTCAGCAACTGTATGGCGGAGGATAAACAAATGCAGTTCCTAGGCAACTCCGATGTCAGTAATAACAGATTTTTCACTAGGAATATCCGCAAACATATACAACAATGCAAGAAAAATAGTTTTCATTTACGTTATTTTGGTATTACATCAAATAGATACCTTTTTTTATAGTTCAAGAGGGCAAACGAGCAGTCGGAGCCACTTTCATGTCTACCGACGCCCATGGACACCCGCATAGTTTATACACAGATAAGTGCCCGCCCCCCCCTTTCCTCCACGGGCCACCGGCTACTTACACATCGCACGAAACGCTACAGCAAGCTGTCACTTTACGCCGGTCTCAAGCGAGAGGTACCTTCCCGGTCGTGCCCGCACAATTTGGCTGCATGACTACCTCAGACCTCTTACTACCTGCAAATGGTAGTGCCATTGCAGCGAACAGGGCCGACACGACTGCGGTGGTGCCTCTCGCTTACATGATACGGCCGTGAAGTGACGGCTACACTGTCGCGTTTTGTGCGGTTGGTAATTTCCAGTGGCCCACAGGAGGGGAGTAGACGAAGGGGTATTCCTTCCTCCTGATCGTTTTTATATAATAGTTTAATAATTTTGTGTATGATCCTTCCTTATCTGTGCGATGATATTATAAACTATGGTAATATGCGTTTGTGAGAGTTACCAAGTGTCGAACCGGAGACATCCGGAGACATTAACATCTAGTGATGTTATTGTCTTTTTTTGTGTAGCGAGCAAATGTTATTGGCAAATATACATACATATAATATGTTGCAATCGGTCCCGAGATTCAATAGACAACGTTGATACACTCGAATAGCTGTTACCATCCCTAGATGCAAATTGTATTTTGTCTCATTTTTGGAGTAGGTAAAGATTTAATAATAAATGTATACGAAAATAATCCCACCCTACCTTACCCGAACTAGTAAATTAATAGTACTGAACAATAATTTAAACGTGCAAAAGTCATCAAAACCTATGCCAGGTACAGACATTCGGATTTAGTGGTAATGTGGCAAGACTAATTTCACGCCGACTTTGAGCTGAAGCGAAAATGAAAGGCGAGTTCGATTAGAATTTTAGAAAGAAATTCTCCTGTCTTAAGCCCAATATACGATGCTCTATAATTAATAGTTAGAATTGGCTGAATATTATGATGGTTTAATATCTTAATTTCGTGAAATAGTCTCAGATAGTATAGTAATATCGGTATGTACGCTAGGTCGTGTTCAGTATAGAAAAAAACAACTTTTCAAAATCAATGACCTACTTTTGTGAGCCTAAAATCTATACTAATATTATAAATCTTAAGGGATTGTAAGGCTCAACGGGCTTGCCTGAGGAACTAAAGGCCTGATTTACAAAATTCTTTCTGTGTTTAGAGCTAATAAAAGTTAAATCAGCTAAATATAATCCACCTTTAACAAAATATAGGAGATCAGTATGCGACGAAGCCACAGGAGGTTGCTAGTAATTAATAGATGTCTCCTACAACTTTTTTGCGAGATTTTTAATCGGCCAAAAAACTACTTAAACTTCCTTATATTTATATTGTTAAATAAAAACCACTAGCAACATTTTATTAGACGAACCATTTTTACTTCCGCTATAAAAAAAGATACAATGTACACTTTTAATCGAGGAACGTATCGGGTCGCAAAGTAAATCAATTAGTGTATAGGTACCGGTAGCAAATTGATTTAGTTTGCCCAACCTCTGTGTGTATACGTTTTACTGAGAAAGTACCCGATAATTAAATTTTCACGGCGCGCACTTTACTCGGAGCGTCGCCACGGGACGAGACTGATACTCGACGAACAACATTGATAATGTAATCACATAACTTCTGTTAACCCAGTATAATATGCGACAAAATCAATACATGTCTTGAGCTCAACTTGTCAAAACTTTGATATAATAATATTGAAGTCTAAGATTAGCTGACTGCGACATAAATAGTTCTATGTTCTATGTTTCTTGTTCCTGTTAAGTCTGAAGAGTTCAAATTTTAACCTATAAGATGTAATTTGAAGCGTTTTGACAACTGAAATCACTGTAGAAAGGATCAAATATATTTTAACTATTTGTGGAGTAAAGCACGATTTTAAGAGCTCAAAATTGTAATCTTTAATTAAATTTAAATTATTAATATTGCATTCTCATCACCTAATGGTAACTGAATTGGTATTAGAATACGTCGTAATCCCTTAGCACTTTAAAATACATGTTAATTAATTGCCTATTCTAATGTAGGCAGTTGTGATTAAATGCAAATATAAATAATAAGTATGTAGTACATACAAGTTACAAGTTCAAATTGAATTCTTTTAGACCTTACGCTTGGAATTCTAGCGCTTTTTAGATTACCTACTTTATAATCTCCAGACTACAAGTCGATGACTAACACCTTCATAAGTTTCTAGTGGTAAATAAATGCATTACATTTGGCGTGAATGAATTACATTTTTGCATATTTTATAATATTGTTAGCGTAACTCTTGTATCTCTCTCCTTACAATTTTAGTTTTTATAACAAATTGTTCATAATATTATTTAAATTAAACACATTTCTGTACGTTGTAAACTCCCACAGAACTCGTGGATCTCGTAACATCATATCTATAGCTTAAATTATTCGCTAATTCACTGAAATTTATGCGGTAAAGCTAAAATAGCGCTAACTCGGTAATACAATGTAAATATGTTCAAAACGTGGAAATTATTTACCAAATTCTGTTCAATGTTGATATTAGGGCTATAAATTAATGAGTACACAATGAATAAAACAAAAATCATATTTTATCTTATGTCTCTATGTAAGAGATATTGTATGAGACTTATAGTCGCCAATGGAAATTTAATGTCATGGTAACGCAAATAATAGTAATTACAATTGGTAAATAAAGTTTGACAAAGTAAATATTTTTAACAAAATGTACGTAGGTATTACTAGATCAGAGCAAAAACGAATTAGGTTATACCCTATTTCGTGACCTTCGTGAATTATAGGTTATAATTGTACATTATATTTTGATGCACGTCAAGGTCACTGAGGTATATGACAGCTGTTTAATTTCTTAGTTTATAATAAAAACATCATTCAAATCAATCAGAAAACTGCATTAGCCGTCATTAGCCTCCTTATTAATAAACAATGATTAACTTTATCCAAGCATTAACCTAGTATTAATCTGACATCTGCCATTTCCATATTAATTAACACATAAAAAGTATGGAATTTGACAGATGTCAGTTTAATACTAGGTTAATGCTTGGATAAACTTAATCTATGTTTATTAATAAGGGCGTAGATGCTTAATTTAATAATTTACTTTAATATAATCTCAGCATTAATATAAATCAGAAGACGCACACGCCAATTGATGCCGGTGTTAACCGAGAGTGATGAAGTACCGCCCCAAACTCATCATAGTTTGATTTGTCAAAACCTGAGTTTGTTTCGCCGGTTCTTCTCAGGACAGGGCTAGGGTTGAACCGGTGGTAAATTTAATTGGTGACGTTCAAAAAGTAATTCCTGTAATTCTATTTTAAATAAAAACTTCTTTCTTTTCTTCTTTCTTTCTTTCTTTCTCTCCTGAAATAGCCTGTACTAAAAATTCTGTATGTTGATAATAAATTAAATAAACACGGTAAATGACGCGAGCAGGTCTCCCGTGAAACTTCTTTATTTATCACAGCACAAGTTTGACTTAGTTTTTCTCTCCTCTTTATTTTTATGCAGATCCACGACTAGAACTTTTCAAAATGTGACCATAGCCGATTTATTATAAGCGACTTTTGTCCCATAGCTATTGGAGTAAAAAGTGGCTTGCGCTATTGAAATATACAATATTCTAATAAATAAGAATCACGTAGCACGGTAGGTATTTTTCATAGAAAATAAATTAAAATTCATTCACTTTTGTAACAATAATATTTTAGTGAGAAATGGATATAAAAGCTGACATCAAGTATATCCTTCCTTTTATAAATTTAAAACAGCTATCATAGTAATTATCTTCATAAGTTAAGTTGTCATCTAAATGTAAAATGAGGTTGCGTTGATGTAGGTAGTGGCCATTGTGTCATGTAATATATTATAACAATATATTATAATATTATGTACCTATTGTACATAATATAGTAAAGCTAAGGAGAATAACTGACAATTTTACAGAAACGAGGACCTTACCAAAGGTACAGCTTACCTACATTTGCCAGACATAAATTGTTAGCTAAGACTAGACTTCGAGCACTGAGTTATGACTGTTACTTAAACTTTTAATGGGCTACATTCAGTTAGCTAGAGCTTAAATAGCCCGGTGTACAACAACTATTAAAATATATTATTTCATGTGAATAATGAAATGTATTTCCGTAGACCGTATTTTAAAGTAAGTTTATTCTGGCGTATTCAGCAATAGGTGTTAAGGTTTATGTAAAATTATTAATATGTTTTACGTTTAGTACTTAGTGCGTTGATTTCTATATATTTTAAGTGCCTACTCGTCAAATATAATTGTTTACTCTCAAACTACTTTTATAGGCTACAAAACTATTATATTATTGAAATATTCTAGTTTGTTAAATGAGCCATGGTCAAGTTCACACCATGGCCCTCCGCCCTAAGTGAACTATATACAGATTATCCTACATAAGTACTAAAAGACTAAGTTTAATATGAAGTGCTTTTTGGGCTGAGAGCGACTAACCTAGTGATCATCCGGCTAACTCAGGGTTCCTTAAGTGTGCGCCACGGCGCCCTAATGCTCCGTAGAAAGTAAAGAGGGGCGCCGTGGCCCGTGGGTAGATTCACATTATATTGTCGAGTACTCGCGAATATATTTATTATAATGAATATATTTGGGCGCTCACATCGCTCATAAAACTTTTCCATCAAAATGACACACGAGATTTTAAATTTGTTATTATTTATATTTTACTATTATTGTAGGTACCTATATCTTGCGACTGTTTCTTTTTAAAATAGCTAGATTGGGTAGGACGCTGTGATAAAATACTAAACTTGAAACTGCGCCACGAGCTGAAAAAGATTGGAAAGGGTTAACCCATTGTCCTATGTTTGATTCGAGCTCAATAGAAAAAATATAGTAGGTTATGTCGTACTTTTGCCTATTATCTTTTTTATCACGATGAAAACTCAAAGCATATTTCACAAAATAAAAAAGGGACTTCACAAAGTCATTGATTCCATGAACTATTTTACCCCGTTTTAAAACTATTCACCTAAACTTAAATTCGAGCTTATAAGCTTCTTTTAACAAGGTATGATTTTTTGAGAACGAGTGTAATCGCCCGGAGCTGCAAGCGGTAAACTTTAACTACTATTTGGCAAACTTTCAAACTCCTAACCATAAACCACAGTATAGGAAACAGACCTTGAAGATCAGGATGGTGATCTAAATCCAAAGACGGTTCAGCCGGGTCTGAATGAGACTAGTATCTCCTAAAATGTATTTGACAATAATCGGCTCACTTGATACGGTTCGTTGGCCATATTACAGCAGTGTGTAAACGTATCTGTCATGACATTAAATTTAGTCTTATTAACCCTAGAGAGCTAACGTTCATAAACTACCTTGATAAGCTAACCATTCGACTTTTTGACGACTATTTTTTATTTTATTAATATTTGATATTTTTTATATATTTATACCGGTTTATTATTCTTGTCTTTAAGTTTAGGATCTAAATAAAAGATAATTATGAAAAAAAAAATATTATCTGTAGAAGGGTCAATTTTGTACATTGAAAATATTGAAAAAATAAATAGCAGGGGGTGTTACTGGATCGATACCAAGCCCAAATATGCGAATAAAAAAATTTTTGTCTGGCTGTCTGTCTGTCTGGTCCGTTTAGGCATCACGATTTCACGGTTCGATTTCGATGAAACTTGGTATAATCATACCTTATTATCCTGGGCATAAAATGGGATACTATTTATCCTGAGAAAATACGTAGAAAAAAAATAAATCCATTCACGCGAAGACCGACATCCGCGCGGACGGAGTCGCGGGCGGAAGCTAGTATTTAATATAATGAATCACAGATTTTTAATGGCACATATATTTTTGAGATCAAAAAATCGCTTTTTTTTAAATAGATTTATTTTTATTTTTAATTTTAAGTTCAAAAACACACCTTAAAATTATAAATTATTAAGAAATAGCTTAATTTTTGTAGGTGCATTTTTACAAAAGTCAATTGTATGTTCTCCACAAACGGGCATTTTGCAACTGTTGCATTGATTTTTCCTGCAACTTTTGCATTCATTCCCCGTAGGAACAAGAGGTATGTAGTGCAAGTAATTTTGCTATATTAAAAACATTGTTTTCTAGATGACTGCTGGGTAGCAGTGTTGTTGCAGTTAGCCACTAGATACCTACGATGTTGAAAATAACTGTTAGTTTATCTAGTACCAATATTTTAAATGTTCATTCATATTTCATAATTAATAATCTTTTTATGAGACGGACAGTTTTTATTATTGTACGTTCTTAAAAAGCCAGATTTTCATTTTATATTTCTTACGAGTAACTGATAAATTACTTCGTAAGGCTAAATTAGTGAAGGATAATATTTAAAATGTGACTAATTCACACTATTCAGAGCTGTACAAATTAGTTAGAATTAAAATAGTGGTGTTTATAAAATTAACAGTGCATCTGTATTCTCTAGTGTAACTACAGATTGTTTAGACTTTATAGACAGAGATGGTTTAATACGAACTGCGTAATGCAAGATTTACAACGACATGAAGGGTTACAACCTAGTTATGAAAGACAAGTACCCAACAAGTGTACCATATTTTTAGTGCTTAGTGCTTACAACCTAGACCTGTAATTAAAAGCTTAATTGTAACATATCTAATGCATTTTTATATTTTTCATGTTTGTGAGCCGTTTTTGCTGCGCATTGATAGTGAGTAGCGCGCCTCACTTGCATCGGCTGCATATCGATACACCAGTGCAGTGCGCTTGTGCAGTGGGCTTGTGCAGTGGGCTTGTGCAGTGCGCTTGTGCAGTGAGCTTGTGCAGTGCGCTTGTGCAGTGCGCTTGTGCAGTGCGCTTGTGCAGTGCGCTTGTGCAGTGTGCGTGTACCGCGCGTCTGCCGCGCGTGTGTCGCGCGTTAGCCGCGCGTGTGCCGCGCGTATGACGCGCGTTTGCCGCGCGTGTGCCGCGCGTGAACCGCGCGTGAGTCGCGCGTTTGCCGCTTGTCTGCCGCGCGTTTGCCGCACGTCTTACGCTTAGTGCTTACAACCTAGACCTGTAATTAAAAGCTTAATTGTAACATATCTAATGCATTTTTATATTTTTCATGTTTGTGAGCCGTTTTTGCTGCGCATTGATAGTGAGAAGCGCGCCTTACTTGCATCGGCTGCATATCGATACACCAGTGCAGTGCGCTTGTGCAGTGGGCTTGTGCAGTGCGCTTGTGCAGTGCGCTTGTGCAGTGCGCTTGTGCAGTGCGCTTGTGCAGT
>LUGF01048819.1:109331-123846 GCA_001625245.1 Calycopis cecrops | reverse complement strand
GAAAACTTCATGGTAAGGTATAAAATTTGTGAAACCTACACAAAGAAAGTTAGAACTAATTAACTGGATCTCTCAGTCTGGACATCTGAAGAATAATCCATAACGCGTATCAAATAATATACTACCTATGTGTTTATAATTTGCATTTGAAATAATTGTGAAGAATTTGTGAAAGCTGATAAACAAATTTTCGATTCGTTTCAAGGCCCCATTTAAACACCCCGGTACCGACCACGTGTTCGCTGCGTGTTTTTGAAGCGTCAATGAACGTCCGCGGTAACCGAAAGGCTAAGATTTAGAACTTATTTGATACGCGTTATGGATTATTCTTCAGATGTCCAGACTGAGAGATCCAGTTAATTAGTTCTAACTTTCTTTGTGTAGGTTTCACAAATTTTATACCTTACCATGAAGTTTTCACAATTATTTCCTAAATCCTCTCATAATTTGGTTGTGGTTGGATGAGGTTTTTGAAAAGATCTCTCAGTCCACACGCACGTCAATTTCGGACATCATGCTTTTTTTTTTGAAATCATAAAAGATCTACAAAACTTATATTAATCGTATAAGCGAGAGGTAGTGCTGGTCTAATTACCGTACCGTACCGAATGGAATAAAATTTTTCTGCAGTGGCAAGTCGGCAAAATGACACAATCTAGAGAACTTCCATACGATGAATTTGTCGTTGATATTATTGGGGCAACGATATCCTTGTGATAATAACAGAGGGACACAAAAATCTATAAATATTCTTATTTACCTAAGTCCTAAAATTCTTCTATAAATATTATTATTTCCTTTGTTCTTAAAAGAAATGATGGTATACCTTAATAATATTAATAAACGTAATACCTTGGTATATTTTATAGACAAATGCTATAATCTATACCTAAAATCTGAAAAGTCATCGAATAAAACAAACATATAGGTACCTACGCCAGTGGCGAGCTATGGGAGAGGCAAATGTCCAACAGTGAACTGCAATAGGCTGATGATGATAAAGATACGTAAGCTTATTACTCTAACTATAAAGATCGTAGACTTACCTTTCCTCGATATATAATATACATACAACTAATGACTTCGTTCGATCTTATGACCATGTAACCTTTTTGCATATAGCATTCCTTTAGCTGCTTCGCAAATGCTCTAAAGAAGGAATATTCCACCCCCTCAAATATTGGTATTTCACGTAAAGTGTTCTCATACATGTATAAAACTGCATCTTCGTTTAAGTTTGAATGCAGTTTGCCCAATATTTTTCTATGCTAAAAAATTCAAAAGAGGACAATGAAATTGACACAAGAAAAATATTTTTTTAGTTTTCTAAAATCTTTGATATTGTAGTTAGATGAATTAATATTTTTGCGCTTTGAATTATGTTAAGTAATCACGTTTACTATAATCACATAACACACCCATACCTATTGTTTTTGTTACTTGAGGTTTGATGACCATCCATGCCAGTTTGGGATTGCCAAATGGCAATAAAGGTATGCTGAAGCTACTGACTAGTAGTTATGGATTTCTGGGTGAGAGTCACTACTTTGCTCTGAAACCCTCCCGCATATACCACCTAAATGCATTCTTTGCAATAAAACAGAAATGTCATTAATGGTATGCGGTACTCGGTAGACTGTGCAACTGTTTCTTTGACATACCTAACAATAAACCAAAAATGAGGTGAAATAATAAACATAAAATTAACTAACCGACCAACCACCAGTTCGTTTCCACTGATATTTCCAAAAATCAATTATAGTTTTCTTGAGATGAGAAGGCACTTTTTCGTGATTCAAAAATAATTTCAAATGTTTCAAATTTTCTTGAAATTTGGTGACCACCTGATCGGCAACTGCTTTCAGTGATGCTATACGAGCGTAAACGTAACTGAAAAATTATTTACATATATATACAATTAGGCACAAAGTAGTACCTATAATTAATAATAAATTTAATTGGTAAGGACTAATTATCTCTTCGTTTATTAAAAAATGCTTTGTTTGAGCCAAAATGGCTGCTATAAGTAAGTCAGTAGGTACTTGTATGGGAAACCTCGGGGGTAGTAGGTAGATACTGGTTGTGATGACGTGTGTGTATGTTTGAGGGTCCCTGTTAGGATACTAATAGTCAAGACTTTCATCAAGAGATTTTTGTCAAGACATTATAATATAGTCTTGCTTGGTAGCTTAGGTAATAGGGTAAGTTCTTCAAAATATTTCTGTGATACGATTGATTTTTATAAATAAGTAAACGAGCATTTTGATGACCAGCGCCCATAGACATTCGCACAATTTATTCATATGTATTGCTCTCCTTCCTCTCACCCTCCCTTCGAATCTCACAAACACGAATAGCGATATCACAGATATTTTACGGCGATATCGTGTGAGCGAGAGGTATCTTGCCGTCTCTATCTACTCAGCATGGCACTCTTGACACGTATTCATTATTGACAATTCAGAAAAATTAAGGGACTTCCTCAATATTTTCCTCAACCTTGCGACAAAATGTGTGTGCTTTAGACCACAGGATTGAATTAAAACTTCATACACGAAACATAACTGACTATGAGAGGGAGAAAATGTGCACGTACTGCTCTTGCTTACTCATACAGTAATAGAAACTCGACTTCCATTGGCCTCGCCCGATCACACTCTTCGTAACGCTCTCATTCATTCATCGGCTTACTCCCCAAGCGTGCGTAATGAAGTTTTACTTCCTATTCCAATTTTCTAATCAAGTGTACTTCAACAGCCATATTTGGCCAGGACATAAAGAACGTCCCACCCGAAAAACAAAACGCCGTGTATATTGACACATATGGTCAGGATCATGTGGGTTGTGTCCTTTGCGGTGATGTCACCGAAGCCTGCGCAGGTAAAGCTCGCGGACGTCCAATAGTAAGCCAGTAGGTACACTTTGGTAGGAGACAGGTAACTCAGGTGGAACACCTCCGCGCAGTCGATCCATGACCCTGTTGAATGTTGATCGAATAGAATAGAAATAAGTTTGGTTTTCTAGTAAGAGATAGTACCTACCATGCATTGGGCCGGCACTACCGGGGAGGTACCTCTCGCTTACACGAAACCAGCGTAAAGTGACAGCTGTGAGCTGAGCTTTCGTGCGGTGTGTAGGGAGGTAAGTACCGGGTGGCCCATGGAGGGTGGAGGTGGAAGGAGGGCAACGCATCTGTATTCAGTGCTGGATTTAGGCTTACTGCCGCCCTAGGCCCGGTCTGATACGGCGCCCTTTTTACCCGACTACAGCGAAGCAAAAAGGAGGGTTAAGGACTTAAATTTTATCGTCCTGAAAATTTTGGCGCCCCCCCCCAACCGTGGCGCCCTAGGCCCGGGCCTCACGGACCTGCGTAAATCCGGCACTGTCTGTATTACCTCAACGCGGATGTCTATGGGCGTCGGTAGTCATGAAAATGGCTCCGATTGCTCGTTTACCCTTTTATATTATAAAGATGCTCCACAAAAAGATACAGTAGGTACCTATACATCAAACACAAAAAAAAAATAAATAGAACAAAGAAGAAAACGATTTAAGTACATGATGCATGTTCATGCACAGTTATGCAACGCAAACACTGAAAAGACCTCACTCGGCATTCGTCGTAGAATTGAAGTTCACCGGTACCGATGTTCAGCGACAGTCAATGGCTTACTTTTTTATAGTACAAGGGAGTCAAACGAGCAGCATTTTGATGAGTACCGACGCTTATAAACGCCCAAGAAGAGGTTATATCTACAGCCTACAGGTGCGTTGCCATCTTTCCTCCTCTTCGTGCGAAACTCACATGGGCGCCGCCGCGCGCCGGGATTATTTTCAGGAAGTTGCATCTGCATCTATTATGTTTAGATATTTTAACTAATATATAATAAAGAACTAAACATATATAGCATGCTGATAACAGAGTTGCGAGTATTACCTAAGTGCTTTTTCTACGATCTGTCTGACAGTGACAGATGCTGAGGTTTCCAATGGCTATTTTCTTTCCCGACAGGGGGTGCAATTGCACACACGCTAGAATGGCGAGAGCACAGCTGCCACTTTACGGTGGAAACGTTGAGCGAGAGATAGGTACGATAGAGATAAGGTGGTATCAATTTAGTGGGAGATTAGACGAGAGATTAGCCAAGCCCACTTTTTGAAGTGGGCTTGGCTAATCTTGACAATTGCCATTACTCCAAAAGGAGGAACAAAAAATACATACACCATTAGGTATAGGTGAATTTCTAACACCGCCCAAGTAATTTTTTAACGTTTTTAACCCTACAACATTGCCTAAGGTACAAAAAATAAATTAAAGAACGAAGCTATTCATAACTTGTTTGAAATTGATTATTAAGTATTTTATTGACTTTCATGAAAAATGAATTATTTGAAAACAAAAATATCGATATGAAGTTTTTTTCTGTTTTTGTTGGTTGTTTGTCTGTTGTCTGTTTCACAAGTTGGTTGGACTTAGCGGATGTTAGATCTTTACCCACGCTATGTAATTGTTAAATGTAAATGTTTTTATTCAATATAGAAAAATAATGTTTATAACATACATTATTTTTTCAAAGTCAAATATTACATCTACCACCGGTTCAACCCTAGCTCTGTCCTGAGAAGAACCGGCGAAACAAACTCAGCGGGCTTCATTCATTTCTTCATTATACATTCTTCATTTATATACATTAAACAATATAATTTACATTTATTTTTGTATAGAAGTAGCCTGGGAGGAGGGTACTATTCCCAAGGTGTGGTATAGGTAGGCAATATAATACAAAGAACTTACCGAGTTGACAAATCATATTTCCGCCCTTGCTATAAATTGCTGGCATGCAAGGGGTTGCCGCGTTTATTTGTGTATATAAATGATGGAAGGCGCTGCTGCTCGATGCGCTAACGAACTTGCATGTTAACGTTACAAGCAACGCTGAGTACAGGTTTAAAAAGAATAATGTTAATAGGAAAAATTGTACCACACTCATTAGGTATGCCTGAAAAATAAATACATTACATTAATAAGGTAGGTTTACGCCTGTGTGCTGATTTATAAGTTAAAAATATGTCTTTATTGAATATGTCTGTATGTCGAGACCAGTCTGTCGCTGGAGGGATCCTGTTTGCAGATCCCGGATCCTCCGGAAGGAACCCGCAGGGGTTTAGTCGGTATTACACTAGTATCTAGTCCGACATAGGTCTATGGTCACCCGGGCTCCTACATACATATTGTATTGTATTTCCCGGCGTTACCAAAAAAAGTAGTGTGAAACGCTCTAAAATAATCCTACATATGTTACTAAGTTTGGATGTTTTTTGGACGTATGGTTTGATGGATGAATGTTTGTTTCTCAATCACCTTAAAACTACTAAACGGATTTACATTATGTACCAAAGTTGGCAATGTTGTACATTATGTACCAAAGTCCAAAGTAACACACAAGCTATTGAAATAAAATGTGCATCTGTTTTCGTCTACGGCGTGCGAATATACACATAACATAATAATAGAGATCACCACAGAACAGAGGAAATTGAGAACATACCCGTCTTAATGCTCCAATAGATGCTGCCCAAAACGCAGCGTACAGCTTGTACACTTGTAGAATGTTGACCATTTTAAGGACACGGTAGTAAAAGTAGTTGCTATTAAAATCACCTACGGAGGAGAGCCCATGCGATTTCAACATGTATAACTTCCAAAGGGCGTACCAAGGAAAGCACGTCACAAAGTCTACAGCGAAGCTGGTCTGTAATAAGTTTATTGCCAATAACGTTTAAGCATTTTTAGAAATGATACCTGTTTAAGACTTTCGCGTTTGTTACACATTTTGTAGTTACTTTACGAGTTTTAACACGATAAGATATTTATTAAAGGTACTAGCGATATACGGCTAATATGTATTTGCTACTGCCTTAAATAATAATCTTATATATCTCATTAAAAAACAGACATGTGCCGCAAGGAGAAAAGTAGTTACTTACTCTAGTAGGTTGAATGAAAACTTCATGGATGGAATGATTTTATAAAGAAAATAATGGTGAATGAAAACTTCTTCATGGTTGGATTGATTTTATAAAGAAAATAATTAAATTTAAAATTATGAACGAATAGAATCTTTTTGACGAAGAAAATAAAAAGTTGGTTTAGAGAGAGCAAATTATGCATTGAAACAAAACGGATGTCAATTCGAAGTCAATTCGAAGAATGTTCGCTTAGCTAGGGCTAGTTTTATGTTATTAAAATGTATTCACGTTATAAGATTAAATAAGAAAATAAACTTATAATAAATAATTCCAAGTTTTTCTATTCGTAACTCAGATGAGATAGTATTAGTTAGGTCAGTGACTGTATTCCCGGAGCAGGCATTACAGTACCTACAACATTCTTTTTAAGAGGAGGCATTAGTTGACATGCACTAAGAGGCAGCGCCGGATGTAGACTTCGACGGCTCCTGGGCAGAGAATATGGCGGAGGACCTCAAGTTGTTTGTGGTTAGCTGTTTGTTGTGAAAGTTTTTATTAGGGTGAAATTAAAGAAAGTAACTGAAAAAGACGGAAATAACATAAAATGTATTCAAAATTAAAAATATATATCCGGCACTGCCTAGTGGGAAGATCTCCGTGTAGTCTAGCCGTTCCAGGAAGGATGCAATGTGCAGAAAATCATTGGGCCTGGCTATCAATGGAAGAGCCCTATGAACAATGCACCGATGCTTGTGGTAGGTACAAGGCATATTTATGGCACAACGAGACGTCAGCACCGGATCCAGACGTGGGCTTAGGGGGGCTGCAGCCCCGGGCTTCGTAGGGCTCAAGGGCATTAGGATTTTTTGGAAAATGGCCTCCATTTCAACTCCAAGGTCTCCAAAACCCCGGCCCCGCCAGACAGCAACTAATTTAAGATTTCCTGTGATTTCTATTAAAGTAATGTATCAGACAATAACGTAGTCGCAACTTGCGTCCTGTCTAATTAAGTATGTCTAAGCAAAAAGTAGGAAAATTTTAGCGTTTTTATCCCTATGAGACGATGGAAGGTAAAAGACCAAGAGGCAGGAGACAGTTGCGCTGGTCTTACCAGAACCTCGCTACCCTTGACACAAAGATTGCTGACGACTTACAGATAGCACAAGACCGGGGAAGAGGGCTGTAATAAAAGAAAAAGTTCTCTTCGCCAATCAAGGAAGTGCTCACGATCCCCAACGGTACATGAATTTAACAGTTTTATTTTTGTGCTATTTACCTTTGTGGGTTTACCAATCACTCGGCTTAAATGCGAGAGCATTTACCTACCTGTAGCAGGTATAAGGGGACAAACGATAAGTCGTAGCCTTTTGCCTACCAACGCCCATAAAAATCAGCACAATTATAATTTGATGCTTCTTTTTCTCTTCCATATAGGCCACCGGAAAATTACAAATCTCAAGAAATATGATAGAAGAGACACATAAGAGGTTGTCGTGTGAGCAAGACGTACCAACATGGTACTACTTGGCTTTACTTCCCATTTAGCTGTTATTTTATTAGCAACTACTGGACCCGGCAGACAATAGCGATAAAGCAATAGCGATAAAGCTCAAAATGACTACGTTTTAGAAAGCGTTTGTGTGGGAAAAAGAAAAGGACTGTTTTATAGGATTTTTCCGCCTTGAAAAGCACACTTAAACTTCAACGTACATTGAAACAAACGTTATTAGCTTATCAACACATTTTGCGATTAATTTTATATATGAGACTAGCTGCGCCCCGCGGTTTCACCCGCGTTAATTTCGATCCCGTGGAAAATGGAAAACCACGGCATGGCGTCCCATAGGAACATTTTTTCGGGTTAAAAACTATCCTATGTGTTAATCCAAGTCACTCTCTATGTGTGTGCCAAGTTTCATGAAAGTCGGTTCAGCAGTTTTTGCGTGAAGGAGTAACAAACAAACAAATATAGTATGTTGGGGTAAGAACGGAAAGGGGGTAAGTTCGTATGCATCACATTACACTTAAACGCGAGCGTATTTAATACGCTACCGGCAAAATCTTGCCGCCATTAAAAAATACGCTCGCGTTTAAGAGTAATGTGATGCATACGAACTTACCCCCTTTCCATTCTTACCTCAACATACCTTATGTATACAAACTTTCGCATTTATAATATTAGTAGAATATACATACATAGTGACAAGTTCAACAGGCTAGTTCCTTACGAGAAATTAGTTATTAGATGATAATATAGTAGTGTTTCATTACCTGCAAATAATGTTTTGCCGTCAAGTAGGGATGGTATATAAGTTGGTTCTGTGGTCCATAGTATGCTACATGCATCATGAGAAATAAATCTATGTAACAAATGATTTCAAGCAATAGAATGGCGCTGTCAAAGTATTTAAACCCAGGCGACATTGATACAACCACCTGAAAATCAATAGTAAAAATATTTTTTATACCGTAAGGGGGATAACGAGCAGTCGGCCGACTACCGATGCCCATGGATATCCATATATTTTTCATGGTATAGGAGGGCAAACGAGCAGCCGGAGCCATTTTGATGACTACCGACGCCCACAAACAGCCGCTTAGTGGCTATACAGATGCGCTGTCCTCTCTTTCTCCTCCCACCTCCAAGGGCCACCGGCTACTTACACACCACACGAAACGCGACAACACAACTGTCACTTCACGCCGGTCTCGTGTAAGCGAGAGGTACCTCCCCGGTCGTGCCGGCCCAATTCGACTGCATGCAAGCACGCAGTGTGGCACTACTTACCAAATATAACAATTGTTATACAGATGCGTTACCCTCCTTTCCTCATCCTCTACAATGGGCCACCGCTTACTCACAGCCCGAATTCAACGACTCAGCATAGCTGTAACTTTGAGCCCGTATCACAGCGCTACATCTCCCCGGTTGTATCGGCCCAATTCCATGAAGCAATCATACCTCTCTCAAAATGTGAACTGGGCAGCGCATCTTTATAACCCCTTTGCGGATGTCTATGGGCGTCGGTAGTCATGAAAATGGACTGCTCGTTTCTCCCCCTATACCACAAAAAAAACTTACACATACTTAGATAAGTTGATATTACCTCAAATGGAATAACAGTAATATTTACTATTTCAGATCTGTTTTCTCGAGTGGAGCAGACCACGATAATGACTGAGGCATATAATAGACCTTTTTCTTGACACAGGCAAAATGGCCCTTGGTGAGTCGGAAAGACGTGTGTCGGAGTAGGCGCAGGGAGCGCCCCTACCGACTAAAAATCACTCCGAGACTTCGGTCGCTGTAGTGAAGTGCCCAGGCAACAGGGCAACCCATCATATAATAGGCGTAACACAAAGTCCACAGCTACATGGGTCGAGAAGTAGTCCATGATGCTGATGATGATGACATGATTATGATGATTAATAGAGCTACGGGTTTTATAACCTAAGACATTTATTTTCCCATTAAGACATCGTCTTGCAAGATTTCAATATAAATGCAGGATTGGACTAGTCTCCTTGGATATGTCGTAAAAAACCCGCCAGTCGCAAGTAGCACTCGCATGAAGGTTCCGTATTCATACAAATTTGTATTTGCTGGCGCCTGAATACATTTTGTTTGAAATGCACACATTTTTTTAGTGACAATTATAATTTACCAATATTTAGCGTTTGTTGTTACAGCGGCAACAGAAGTACATCAACTATGGATGATTCTATTATCTAGCTAACTATAACAGTTCAGAAATAGCTGAGTGACAGACTGTGAGACGCCAAAGGGTATCTGAATAATGGCGGGTAATAGGTTTCCGTTTTTACCCTTTGGGTACGGAACCCTACAAAAATAGTAACGATTTCTGTGACTCAATTGAAAGCCGTCTTGCTTGTTACTGAAAAGCGCCGATGTAGTTTTAAAGTATGATACACATTAAAACCAAATTACTTCCTCATTTTTAGGGTTCCGTACCCAAAGGGTAAAAACGGGACCCTATTACTAAGGCTCCGATGTCCGTCCGTCTGTCACTAGGCAGTATCTCATGAACTATGATAGTTAGACAGTTGAAATTTTCACAGATGGTATATTTATGTTGCTGCTATAACAACAAACACTAAAAAATTAAATAATATGAATATTTAAGGGTGCCCCCATACAATAAACGTGATTTTTTTGCTCGTTTTTGCTCGATGTTGACAACAGCAATAGGTAGACACTTGAAATATTCACAAAATATTAAGTAGGTAATAGTACGGAACCCTTCGTGCGCGAGTCCGACTCGCACTTGTTGGAGGTTGGTAGATAAAAGGAAGAAAATATATATTACTTACCGGGATTAATATACTCAGAATATATGCTACTAAAACTCGCAAAAAAGCCCAAACTTTGATAAAATTTCCATCAGGTTTTATGACGATCGGCAGTAACAAATATGGCGAGATACGACTGAAATATTTAAACTTTTTGTACGATTGTATGTAGCTCTTTCGTTTCTTTTTGTAATAGTCCAACACATTGATGAACGAATCTGTTGAATATTTGGATGATAAGTTAAGAATATATTGTGTGACTAAAGAAGAGACCCTCCTTTCTCTATATTATACAACAATGTTCCTTCCCAGCACTAAGGAGGTAGGCTGAGTTAACAATGTGCCACTTATCACGGCCGATAGAAGTGGAAGAAGAAAGGAGGGCAGCGCATCTGTGTAGTTTCTATATGGTTGTCTATGGGCGTCGGTTGTCATGAAAATGGCTCCGACTGCTCGTTTGCCCCCCCCATACCATAAAAAAAAATATCATGATCCCCACACACTTGTCGAGCTTCCACCATTCGTAACTTTATACAAACACACCGGTTCATTTCAGTAAGGTTTGTGTATATTTATGTTGGATAGGAGCGAAGAAGGACAATGACAATGATGAAATTTTCCGTAGCTATAATGAAAAAACTAGGCGCAAGATTTGACAGATCCACAATGACCTTTTGCGTATTTAATCAACCGAAGAGCCACTCTGCCAAAGGTATAAAGGGTAAAAAAAAAAAAAATGTCTATAAGCTACTGTGAGGCATTATTTTTGTGTGAGCGTATAATGTAGCCAAATTGCAATAGCGGGTGGCTACCGCGCTCTCCACCGAATTTAGTACACTGAGTAGGGAAGAGCGGGCTGAAAGTGCCGGGGTAAGTAGTGCCGACGCGAATATCTCTAAAACAAGAGATATATTTACGATCATATTGCGTCGCCTAATGCGTAACAGTCTGGCAGGCGTGCGGCGTGGCCACCATTTTAGTTGCGTCACCTACGCGGACCGAGTCGCAGCGTACGTCAGGTTCGTCCATCGCCACGTAAGTAAATATTTTCGCTTCGATACTTTTTGGTTTTAAACTAACATTTTTCGTATTTTTAATATATGAATTTTAGTAAAATGTTTTGTTATTTATTCTAGTTTATTATGCAGTATTATTTTAACGCTTTGAGCATGGTAATTTTTATATTTGAGACAAAATACTATAGAACTATCGAAAACGAGGAGTAAAGTACCGTTCTAAGAAAATGTTATCATTCTCATATTACGTAATATGAGAATGATAACATGGGTTTATGTTACAGCCAAAATGATTAGTGTGAACTATCAGGCAGTCAAGAACATAAACCTCGACAGTGCTCTCAACAGCATATCTCTTGCTGCACTCCTCAATCAGCTGATAAAACCACAGATGAAAATACAGAACCTTTTTCGCCAGAGCTAATAGGACCGCTGCCTAAAGCATCACCCCGTTTAATTGGACATAATAATGCACATAAAAGAAAGACAGCTGTGTTGCGGATACTCCAGAAAAAAAGTCTTGGCCGAGGAACAGGCTAATAAGAAGAAGAAGGAAAGTGAAACTACAAAGAGAGCTAATGGAAAAGGCGAAAGAAAAGGTAAACACACAAAAAACCTCACTAAAAACCCTGCTAAGAGAAGAGTTTTGCAAGATGACGACAGTTCTGATGACGAAGATGAAGGACAAGAATGGTACCAAATGGGTTAACCAAATGGAGACGCCGCGAAATACATCTACGACATAGGCGTTTTCGTTCGCGTCGTTTCTTAAACTCATAAGTAATCTTAGTGTTTATTAGTACCTATTGCATGTATAATGTATATGTTACGGGCAATGTGATTAACCGGGCCGTATTAATAAGGGCCGAGCATTATGAATAGTTCCCAACAGCATCGAGCAGTTTGATAAATTTATTCCTTAGACCGGTCAATATAATAACGCCCGTGGTCCATTTAGTAAATCAACGTAAGCAATACATTGAATTTATTACTTGGACCGAGCGGTTCGCCGGAAATTTTGATTAATTCGCTCGTACGACGTGCGTTTTTGACGGACAAGGCTTCTTCCATTGCAATTGCACCGGTGACTGCCATTATGAACATTGTATATGCAAGAAATTAAATATTCTTTTCAATTAAAAATGTGACAAAACTTCAACTTGTAAAAATATATAATTGTTATATAATAAAATTCTTGCACAAACTTATAAAATTTGTACTGCATTATTGGAAATATTCAGTTTATGCATTATATATTTTATCCAGCGTTATATAATTTTGCTCATAATTTTATAAAAATAAAAATATTGTAACTACTCACCTTAGTAATTATTAAGTTAAATTGTTTAATTTCTTTTGTGCTATTATGTTAAATAGTTTTTATGTTCCTGCTTCAAATAATGGCCATTGAGAATCTTATAGATTAAAAAAAAGAGATTACAGGCTCGTAACAAGAACCTTGTTGAACTACAAACACAAATCTGAAGCTTAATTAGGTAAGTATGAAATAAACTATATGTACCCCTTGGTTTCACTTGCATATCAAGACAATAGACAGTAATATTTAGGTTCCAGATTGTAGGTATTATTTATACATACGCAGCAAATGTCATTCAAATCTGTTTCATATTTTTTGTGTGTAGCAATAACAAAACATACATACATACAATGTTTCGCTCTTATAAAGTTATGATTTATATTGATATGATTTGATCACCGTCAAAAAATTCTTGCAAAATATTAGTTATGTGCTTCGTTTCTGGATTTTTGATGAGAAAATGTTGGTGTTTCAAGTGTGAATCTGCGTTTTCTCTGCTCGCTATCTGTTCTATGGTCTTCAGTTCCTCAGGGCTCAGAAGGTCGGTATGTTCTCGCATATCCGGGAAGATGTTGAGTGCTGTGGTGTATGCGAAGTGGTTTATACTTATTAGCTGAAAATTCACAATATATCATTTTAATCCAACGCAAAAGATGTTATAATATGTTTAACGCCGATGTTTGTGCTATTGTGTCTTTCTGTTGCAACCTCAATTTTTTTTTATTCAAAAGCCAGTTGAAAAAACCTTAAAACAATTGTTACTATAAAACCAGAAGTGAAAATATAGAAGTGAGATTTGTGATAAAAGAATTTGGCATTCCCCAAATATAACATTAATAGTGTCTTACAAGCTTTGACAAGTAAGACGTTAATAAGTTACGATCCATTTGGAACGCCCTAAAGGCCGTTAAGTGATAAAGTGACACGTACTCTACAATGAGTGAGCGTGACTACCGTGTTGACAGCGGGCACGCCGTACAGCAGCACCAGCAGGCCCAGGTGGTTGCCGGGGCCGATGACACGCTCCTTCTTCGTCTCCCGCATCAGCTTGGACGTGATCAGACAGTAGCCGCTCTCGATGATGTACAGCTCTCTTGTGATGGTGCCGCCGTAGTACACTATCTCGCCGGGTGGGAGGATTATATCTCTGGCCGCTGATACAAAAAAAAAGAAACATTACAACTTTAATGTAATGCAAAATGTACCTACCTATAATTATTATTGTAAAAGCATCGATATAATCATACTTAATATTATAAATGCGAATGTAAGTTTGTTTGTTACCCTTTCACGCGAAAACTGCTCAACCGATCATCATGAAATTTTGTACACATGTTCTTGGAGGTATTAGAAGTAACATAGGATAGCTTTTATCCCGAAAAAATGTTCCTGAGGGATGCCATGGAATGATTTTCCACGATATCGAAATTTACGCGGGCGAAGCCGCGGGGCGCAGCTAGTACATGATAAAATTATTTTTTTCAAACGTGAAGTATCACTGCTTCTTAAAGATGCATGATTTTTAAAACTGTATTTCTTGTTTTGGCTTAGTCTTATAAATGTGCAATTTAGATTTTTAAATGTTTTTGTTATTTGTGGAAGCTTAGCTGATTTTTGCATAATATTTTATATCGGTTATATCTTAAGTGTTATGATAATTGTTTGTTTCCCAAAGAAAATAAAAAAATAGTATTAAAAATAAAAGTTTACGCAAAAATTCTTCTTTTTTATTATTCGATTTTATTATTAATTAACTTTTCCGACGTTTCAGAAGCATTCTGGTAAGCATTATGAGTGGACTGGAATAATGAGCGTCGGTAGTCATGAAACTACGCCGGATATTGAAATGCATATAATCATGATTAAGTTATAAGAGCTCGCCTGCTATTTTTTTTTGAGG
>LUGF01048819.1:90894-106787 GCA_001625245.1 Calycopis cecrops | reverse complement strand
AGACGCGAGGACGCGCGACGTAGACTTTGCTAATGTATGTCAATGCGAATTAACGTCTAAATGCAGCCGCGAGATCGCGATTGAGTCGCACGACTGACTCACGACTACTGCAGCCGGTCGCAGAGAGCCGCGAAACCATCGATGCATCGATAGAGTCGCATAGTCGCCGCCGCGCCGGTCGCCGCGTCTAAAAGTCGCGTGTGTGTGTGGCCCTAAAGAATTCGTCAGTATTATCCGCCGCGTCTAAAAGTCTCGTGTGTGTGTGGCCCTACAGAGTTCGTCAGTATTATCCGCCGCGTCTAAAAGTCTCGTGTGTGTGTGGCCCTAACGAGTTCGTCAGTATTATCCGCCGCGTCTAAAAGTCTCGTGTGTGTGTGGCCCTACAGAGTTCGTCAGTATTATCCGCCGCGTCTAAAAGTCTCGTGCGTGTGTGGCCCTAAAGAGTTCGTCAGTATTATCCGCCGCGTCTAAAAGTCTCGTGTGTGTGTGGCCCTAAAGAGTTCGTCAGTATTATCTTACTGAATTGTATTGCCATTGCAGCTCGTAGAACGCCATTATTCTTGATTTTATAGCCGGGTGCATGTGCTGCTCTCGCATAAATTTGTCCATAGTTATTATAACTTCCAAAAATGCAGTCTTCGTTCTGAAAAATATATGCCACTGTGTTTTATCCTATTTTTCCTATTTTTTTTTTATTACGGTATAGGGGGGCAAACGAGCAGTCGGAGACATTTTCATGACTACCGACGCCCATAGACATCCGCATAGAGACTATATAGATGCGCTGCCCTCCTTTCTCCTCCCACCTCCATTGGCCACCGGCTACTTACACACCGCACGAAACGCTAATTATTATATTATTAATGCGAATGTTTGTACGTTTGTTTGTTTGTTTGTTACTTCTTCACGCAAAAACTGCTGAACCAATTTTCGTGAAATTTGGCACACACCTAGAGAGTAACTTGGATTAACACAGGATAGTTTTTATCCCGAAAAAGTGTTCCTATGGGATGCCTTGGGATGATTTTCCACGATATCGAAATTCACGCAGGTGAAACCGCGGGGCGCAGCTAGCTTCAATATAAAGTAAATAAGGATCTCGACCTAATAAATATTAAATTGTTATTGCGCTTCTTCGAATCTCAATTACAGTCATCCTGACTGTCGTCGTATTACGTCGGAGAAATTAATGTCGATCGACTTCCAGATGGGCAGTTTTAGCCAAATTTGAGAAAGGTACACTATTATGATTAACTTATTAATGTTGTCCTAGCAGAAGTCGGCTACGACGGCTCGTCTCCATAGGGACGAACCATTTTCGCAGTACATATTACAGTGCACAAGTGTTAGAGTTGAGGCAAGTGCAATCTCTATTCTCTCCTTCTCCTATTCCGACGGGAACAACACCTCCAGAGAGAAATCAAGCACATGATCGACGGCTTCACATGTGGTAAAAACTCAGAAAACAGATCGACCACTAAGTTTCTGGAGTAGAGTAGAGAGCGTTTAGGAAGACGAAGTGGTGATCAACTATTCACTAGGTGGAAAGCCGATCTCCGTGAGTGAATGCGAGTAGTAGACCGTCTTGGCGTTAATTGAAAGAAGGGGTGAGAAATGGACCAATAAAGGCTGATAATGATGATGATGATGATGATGACGATGATGATGATAACGATGATTGTATAAATATATACCTTGAATATTGAGTTATTATAGCTGAAAATTCAGATACACAATAGCCAGTAAATAAAACACCGTAAAGACTTAGGAAAGCCACCAATCCCATGTCGAGTTGATCACAAGGCAGAAAGTCTCCGTAGCCCACCGACAGCAAAGTTGTAGTCGCAAAATATATAGCCGTCAGTAAATGGTACTTGGTCCTGGTGGGAAATAAAATTGTTTAGTGCACTTCATTGCATACACAATCATTGAACAATTGAAAGGGTAAGTATGGTGGTCGATAGTCAACACAGGACTCCGACGGCCCGTTTGCTATACTGTACAAAAAAGACACCAGTAAGCAGTGTCTCTAAAAATATAGAAGTACTAAAAGCGTAAGAGGCATAGAACGTTTGATTTTAGGAGTCTTTTGGCAAGTGATTAAAGACTGTTATAAATACCGCAAAACATGCGGTACCCTCTCTAATCCCATCATTCCGCTACAATTAGGGTACGATTTTTATTACAAAGGTAAAAAAGAATATAGAGTATACCTATAGGTGATACATACTTTGTGGACATAGTCGGCTTGACTTCAGTCGCCAAAGCTCTAGCAAACCACGAAGAGCGAGAACATCTGCTCACAAAACAGGATTGCATGTACAATACAATTCCCGACCAGTAGCATAGCAATAGTATGTAGATACAATATTTTATAATCTAGAACAGACAAATATTAAGTTAGATTTTATTTAAATGTAGTTTTGCACAAGCTTTCTTTTTACATTATTAATATAATTGTATTTTCGTGTATAAAAATTATAAATAAATTGAAAATATTTAAGATATTACTAAAATATAAGATACCTTCGCTGTAATGGAATACGAGAGCAATCGTTTTTCATACTTCTCAAAAAATCTTGATAACCTCCATATAAGACACAACTTCGTGCCCTTGCATAAATAAAATAAATGATCCCTGTAACTATTCATATATATGGAAAACGCGTGTATTTGAACAATATATTCACATGGAACTATCGCAAGTAAATCCAAGAAAAAACCCAAAGTATTCAAGCGATATGCGACGATGTCACTGAAGTTCGTGATGTATTTCTTCTTGGTCTTAACTGCTGTAGTTGTTGATAGAATTATGTTTACTATCAACGATATACTGATGATCACTTCAATGTAAACGAATATGCCTCCAGGAAATTCTCTTTCGATGCCAATGAAATATGGATATGCTATTGCGGTGTAGAAAACTATACATAACATGTACGTCTCCCAGAACCTTACGAGTGGGCAGTTGGCTCCTAGTATGAAAGGGAAACTTGAGTTGATACAAGTGAAAACTTTAGTTCTTCTTTTAACATGTTCAGATATGATGTATAAATTTAAACAGCTTTCGTCAAGCCTGTCATTTTCACTTAATTTATCAGTGTCAGTTATTCCTGAAAAGCAAACATAACTATGAAATTATTTTTAAAATCTTAAAAGATTTTGAACATAAAAAATACGAGTGTATTAATTGAGTTCACAACAAGACACGTGTTAATTAAAAAACAACAATTTCTATTTGTAGCCCGCGAATTTAACTGCATTTTTTTTAAATTTGTTTCTGGTCAATCAAATTCACTTCGCAGTAACAATTGAACCAAAAGTTTGAATCACCAAAGTCGCCTTACGTAATTAGTTGCTAATTAATATTTTCTTTGGGCAAGTAGGTTATGTTATGAGTTAGGACGAACATTTTCGCAGTTCTCAGCTTTTATTTTATTTAGGTATAAGGTTACTTGCTGCTGCCCAAGGACTAAAATTGCTAAATTAAAAATCCATTTATTTTAGATGTGCATCGAACAAAATCTTGTAAATAAAGACAGTCAAACTACAAACATTCACGAGTCAAATGCCAATTTTATTCTTTTATGTCAAACGATTAATCTTCCTTAATTTGACATAAAACTAACTAGAATTTGACTATTTTGATAGCTGTACTCTAATTATATTTGATTATGTGGAATCTTATATTCACCGTTTGGAGTAAAGAAAAACTATTTCAAATGGCAAAGACCAACTAAACTGAATGAATAAAATAAATTTAAATTTACCCTGCAGGTATCTTAGCTTGTCTTTAAGACATTTGATGCTGCTTTTCTTTGTGGCTTTCGATGAGTATATGTTCAAAGATAAATGGTTTTCATGAGCCTGTTCTTGTTTTCTCAAACGACTTTTTTGTATGCGCTCTTTTATTTCATTTCGTATTTTTTCAAATATATCCGGATAGGTTATCATGTGCCTCATAAAATCTATCTTGCTCAGAACTTGACACTCTAAATACGTAGCTGCTTTGATCGTGCATCGTGCTAGAAGTTTTTTTAACGATTACAAATAGATAGGTACTGTAAACCCTCAGCTCCAGATGTCTTGGGTTGGCGTAGCTCGGTAGAGGGAGCAGGGTTTACTATCCTATATTCTTCCCTATTGTTTTACTATATTTCCCTATTTCTTTTCTATGCCGATCTGGCTTACACAATACTTTTCGATATTACTTTGATACTATAAGGGAAACACGTAAGTGAGAAACACGTTTATTGCAATAAATTACAATACAATTATGATTAGTGATCCTAATTACATAATGTTGTTCGCACCTTCCCTGTGCGAAACCCAAACCTAAATCACTCTGAAAAAATCCTACGTCTGTCAAAGGAAGAGATTCCAAATTCTCTTTTTAGAAGAATTTGAATATTTATATTTTTATTAAAAACTATACTCTTTCAAAGTTTTTATTTGGCTTCTGCCAAATAGTTCCTATACCTACGTTACATGTGATGGTTAGCAGAGAAGAAGAGTCTTCTCGAACAGTATGAAAGGTAAAACCTTTAAATGGATATACTTTAAGAAAAAGTATATCCATTTTTAATATTGGAACGCTTTAAAAATTTGTCTTTGGGTGACAGATGTAAGAATTTTCCATTCTACGAGACGCCTTCGGGCGCGGAAAACAAATATAAAATAACTTTGTCTGAATGTCGAGTTAGGGTCTTGTTAAATAATAAGATGTTATAATTGTATGCGACAATAAATAAATATAGTCTCCAAGTTCTATTATTTCATGCACCCCTTTCAGCCAGATTGGCATAGTTATCACTTAGGGAGTCATAAGTAAGGAGAATAGATATAGGAAGTATTGCTGCAAGAGCACGCTACGTCCCCGTAGAAGCCTGCAGACATTACAGTACCTACTATTTCAATTACTTGTTCCTGGATTGGCCAGTAGGCATGATCAACCGCATATCATAAAATCCCGTCAAGCCAATGTGTTGTGAGTCTTACATCTGAATTGGGCCGAAATGACCAGGGGAACGTAACTCATGAGTCATGACACCACTGTAAAGTAATATCTGGCGTGTTTCCTGCGATTCTAAATTTCCGATGTTTTATCGAAGGGAAGTAGGGCAACACGTCTGCATAACAATCATGAGGAAGTTTATGGGGACAGTAGTCATGAAAAGGCTCCACTGGTCAATTGCACATTCCCCGGTCTTTCCGAAGAACTTGGTTTTAACAAAGCTAGTGCGCTTCGTCTTCCAGCCTTACCTGGCATACTATAGACAAGTGCGATTTCACCGAAGCATGTACCTTTGGTAAAAGATATCATCGGACTTTCATCGTCTTCATCAGACAACAGTTCCAGAACACCATTCTTGATACACATCTGGAGGATCAAACAACAAAATAACGATTTGTGCCTGTATGATAGATAAGTGCAAGATATGTGGCCCCACCTCACCACACGGCACCCTAGTATCACACTCAGTATGGTGACCTGCTGTGCTTTGAGCATCGGAGCCTTCTTGATGATTATGAGAGCATCCGCTAATACGAAGGCACTATCTGCGGCAAATACCAGCATAAAATATCTTGTAGGTGTTGCGGGGTCTCCCAGGTTTTGATAGAATTCAACCTAATCAGCCTGCTACTAGATACCGCAAATGTTAAGCGAAGGTCCAACTGCCGCGCCGTCAAGTACAAGCCCCAGACACAACATCTGGGGCCTCATTTCTATTATTGAATGAGAAATTGTGTACCTCGAGATGGTCCCTTTTTTCCTGTGCTTCGGGAAAGTACGACTTCGTTTTCTCATCACACCTCAATTTTCAGGTCATCTATGCGGCATACAAACTACATGAAGTGCGATAGTGTAGCTACTATGATAGTAGCATTCAATTGTAAACCGATTTTTTAAATTTATTTTAATTCAAAACGGCACACTTGTATATCTACAGCTGCCAATAAAATGTCTCGTTCTCGGCGACGTCTTCAATCATATGTTTCATAATTCTTGGCTCACTCTGATTAATTATTTTTAAGATTTTAGTGTGCCGTTTTTTTGGGGTAATTGTATTTAGGTAAAACGTATTAAGAGATAATTTTAATCCAATTTTAAAGAAATCAAGAAATCAATTTACATTCTATATGAGCCTTATTATCGACATCTGTTTTATTCTCGATTTAAAAGCTAGACTTTGTCTCGCAAATAATATGGATAAACTGCATTATTGTTTATTACTCACAATAAACAGCCATCGGACAAATATTACACGTAAATCTACGTGAGTAATACACAATTATCAAATAATACTAAAATTACCATACTGTTCTTGTTTTCATTATGATTAAAGACAATGTCACCGGGCAAATAAAACCGATGATTCATTTTTACAGCTAATCTTCTGAGAAACGCTTCTGGAAGTTTCCTGAATATCAAGGAACTATAAAGAGGTACAGCGTTCAGGTCGTAGAATATTTCCATTTTTAATGGTGCAGGCAATAGTTTTAAGAGTTTAGGTTGTGTGACACCAGATTTTTGATACCATAAATCGTTGTAATATCTGAAATATCAATAAATATATTATTGCTTGCATGAAAGGACCAACCAATTGCAGAATTCTATTTTTGGCATTTAGATAAAATCGTGCTGAATGCATTGCAGCTGAACTGGGCCTGTACGACCGGGGAGACAATTATGGCTTCCTTGAGCTGCAATACAGACATGCACCACCTCTCGCTCACATGATCTCATGTGAAAGAAAATAAGCCCAACGCATCTGCGTACAAATTACGCGGATGTCTATGGGCGTCGCGTCGGCAGTCGTCAAAAGGCTCTGATTTCTCGTTTGCCCCCTATGCTATGTTTTTAAACAGAATATCTCAGGTTCGAATCTGAGTGGTCGGCTTTCGTTGATGCCATGCTGAAAATTTCTTTTCCATGCACTTAGATATTGTTTTCTACCAAAACAAACTTCAATGATTTTTTTAATGCTAATGCATACATAAATAGAATAGATACATTACTTTAGAATACGTGTAGTAGTATCAGCGTCCATTTTGATTAATTCCAAATGCTTCTTTATTTTCCATATCTCGCCAACATATTTGGCGCGTCTTGCCGATTTTGTAATAAAAAGCGACGTAAGAGACCCAACGAACACAACTGTAGTTAGTAAAAAGCCCAGTAATATAGCCACAGCTGCTGTGATCCTTTCATAGGAGTTTACAGGATATATGTCGCCTAAAGCGTCTGTTGTAAAAAACATAACAGACCAATAAACGCAAACAAAGTACCAATCCATAACTCTCTGTGTTGGAAGATATGATGCGCTGAGAGCCCAAGTTGAACGAATATATTTAATGTTGAATTCTTTATACGCAAGCAAATACATAATACATGACCAAGTATGTACGGATATGACAAAAAGTGTGAGGTATTGGGCTAAGAACGTGCTCCACTGATTAGTGCCCGCTTCGGATGATTTATTGTAGCAGTATTCAATGATTCTATACACTCTCGCAGTGGCCATTATAGGAGCAATGGCGTAGATGTCGAAATAAAAGTCGTCGAGTTTTACGAAGTACAATAAGGAATACGGTAATGCGAGAATTGTATCCAAAATCACTCGTTTCGTATCTGGTTCGACGAGGTTTAGAATTTTTCGCCATTTTTCAAAGACTTTCAATCCAATCACAAATATGACGTCCAATGTGAAAATAAGACTGAACGAAATGCCGAGTATTACCCAAACTTCGTTTTGACTTGGCTTTTGGAACGTGTATAGGCAAGTTTCCACAACATAGTTTATTATAATTGTTACAAGGACCAGCATATTCCATATTGGACTGGAACATATAACTAAGACAAATCTTAATTTGTTGCTTGTGAAGTCTATTTTCTGTTTCTCTTGCAATACAGCGTATCTTTTTTGACGCATTTTCTCGTCCACTTCAACGACTATATTTTGTTCATCCGATGGTCGACTAAGAGAAGGTAGTGTGACGAACATATCGCGTTTGTTTTTGAAAATACTTATATTTGCACTATCGCTACCTGTAAAGAAAAACTGATGTAGAAGTGATTTCATACCGCTACTATTATAAGTTATACCTATACTCATCTAAATGTAGATTCTTTCCTATAAAATTTCCCTTAGGATAAAGTTTTGAAAATGGCTGAAACAGGTGTTTAATAATTTTTAAACAGAAACCCGTTATTAAAGTGCAAACGTGCGAAATGTACCTTTCAAAATACCAAACTACTATACAAACTTTCACCCCATCACACTGTAAAATATAATATTACAACAAGTTCATTTCGCATAATCTTAGGACTGCCTTTATTCTTCTAGTCTTCTAGATTGGAAACCTGAAGCTTTATCACAGAAGCCTTTATTGTACACACAAGACAGTCGAGCGTATAAAGACTCGATATTTCCAGACTATTACTTGTTGGAGTCCTAATTATTGACAACGGTATATAACAATAAAGCTCAGAAACCATTATTATGTAAAGGTAATTATGTATACCTACATAAGTACACCCTACCATCACTTTAACAAAAATGACTTCTAAATACCAGTTATCAACGTTTTACTTTGAATACACAGTTTCAATATTGTATCGAGGTATCTTTTATACAGACATATGTTTTAATTTCAAATTTTAAAATACGAATTCGTTATATGCAATCGCAAAGCTAAAAGCTCAGAATGTGCACTTACTCATGACGATAATTCTGTTTACACATAAAACACGAAATGAAAACGTTAGATAATATAAATCTAGTGGACATATCGAGTGAAATAACAAAATATCAAAAAATCTAGTAGGCTCAGATTGTGAAAATCTCATGCAAGTTCCGATGGTATTACCAAAGGCGTAAAGTTGCTCACAAAACGGCTCTGGTGGTGACGTAATGTTTTGTCGAATTTGAACGTAGGCAATAATCTGGACGTACACCCAAGATGTGCACACGGCACTCCAACCCACAGAGACCATAAATAGTAAAACTATAATATACTTCTCATATGTTTGTATCATCATTGTTTGAGTTTATATATTTTAATGTTAGCGGTTTTAATGGTCTTGACAGGATCATAGTGGATAAGAATCATCACAAGTGATAATATTTCAATTAAAACATAAAAGTAAATAATTACTTACCTATTACTATTTACTACTGTGTTGCATGTATTTGTAGCAAGGCTTCATCTTGCTGTACATAGGTATTCTCATGTTTCTAATTTCTTGGCTTGTATTATCTTGTATAAGTCATTTTATCTTATACTATATACTTATTTGTGTCTAAGGGGAAATCGGAATATTCTTACTATTTGTATTTCCTTTCGATACAACTCCTTGCTGGTCCCAAGACAGCTTTAGGATTTATGAGCTCTTGTCTAGGAAATCCTAGTAGCCCAGTTGCTAGAGGCAAATAAGGCTTAAAATTTACTGTAATTAGGTCCAGCAAATTATGCGCAAAAATGGGTTGGTCTGTTCACACACAATGAGAGAAAATTTAGTGTGTCATTTTTGGAGTTGCGGAAGACTGTTTAAAAAATGGTTTTATAGGTAAAAAACAGTTTTTTTAAGATAACTAAAAAACAACAAACAATATCGATTTAAAATTTTTATCCTCAAATATAAATTTTCACATCGATACGAAAAATTGCCCCTAGGCAAAATGCGAAAACGTGCGGACCAAAAATGGGCCATTTTTCGGAGGCCATTTTAAAGACGATAGCGATCGAAATTGGAACAATACCTTTCATATTAATAAAATATAAGTCAAGAGGCAAAAAATAAGCACCCATAAGACGACTACAACCACGGGAAGGTTATAAATTTTTACTTTACTTTTTTTTTTTAGTGTTTATTGTCAATAACTCGAAGAGTTGTAAAAATTTTTCAAAAAAAAATTATGGTACGTGTAAGTTGTTGAGAGGAATATTTATGCACAGTTACAAGCGTACAAGAACATTTTAAAAAAATAAAAATATTTAAAAACTTGCGTGTTTTTGATGGTTTTTTGCAATTATTTAAACAATTTTTTGACCGATTTTGAAGTTTAAGGTCGCAAAATGACCACATTATGATCACTTTAAAAAGATAAAAAATTTAAATCGATATTGTTTGTTGTTTTTTAGTTATCTTAAAAAAACTGTTTTTTACCTATAAAACCATTTTTTAAACAGTCTTCCGCAACTTCAAAAATGACACACTAAATTTTCTCTAATTGTGTGTGAACAGACCAACCCATTTTTGCGCATAATTTGCTGGACCTAATTACAGTAAATCATTTTCCTCTAGCAACTGGGCTATAGTGGGATACTCACTAGGATTTCCTAGAGAATCAAATGTACCAGCAGTATGTTAAGTCCGTTTTATAAGAATTTAACACTATAATTGACTTTTTCACTTTTGTTTACTGTCACATAATCCTTTCTATTATTATCAATCACAACTCCATAATTACTGTTATAAGCACTGCTTGAGTATAGCGAGCTATGCATCCGAATGGGGCGGACAGGTAGGTACAGGGTGGTACTTTTCGCTCACATAAATACACCGTTCCTTTGCCAGTTATGCTGTCCAGTTCGTGCTATCAATGAGTTTCAGGTATATATATATTGAAAGGAAGAAGGTAAAGAGAGTAAAACATCTTTATAACATCAAACATCAATTTCATTATGAAAAGAAGTACTGTTATTGCAGTATCACGTCAGTGCGATGGGGGAATACTAATCTTTTACACTTGAACTAGGTAATGAATTCTCTGTGTTTCTGATGGGTGACCGTTCCAGGGTAATATTGTTACTGATTATGTAGATGACTTTACCAAACACAACCTGCAAGCAAAAAAATACATATTTGCATGTCAAGATTGCCTCTTAAAATATACTAGTGTCAAGCTAAAGCTAAGCTTTTGGTAAGAGGTAGTGCCACACTGCATGCTTGCATGCAGTCGAATTGGGCCGGCACGACCGGGGAGGTGCCTCTCGCTCACACGAGACTGGCGTAAAGTGACAGCTGTCCTGTCGCGTTTCGTGCGGTGTGTAAGTAGCCGGTGGCCCATGGAGGTGGGAGGAGAAAGGAAGGCAGCGCATCTGTATAGCCTCTATACGGATGTTTGTGGGTGTCGGTAGTCATGAAAATGGCTCCGGCTGCTCGTTTGCCCTCCTATATCATAAAAAAAAAAAAAAAAAAGCTTTAATGCTACTAATATGAATGCGAAAGTTATTCTTTTTAAGAGGTAATGCCACACTGCACGCTCGCAAGCAGAATTGGGCCGGCACGTCCGGGGAGGTACCTCTCTCTTACAGAAACCGGCGTAACGTGACAGTTGTGCTGTCGCGTTTCGTGCGGTGTGAAGTAGCCCATGGAGGTGGGAGGAGAAAGAAGGGCAGCGCATCTGTGTAGCCCCTATGCGGATATCTATGGGCGTCGGTAGTCATGTATTTTTTATACACAAGCTATGAATTTTATTTGTATAGATGTAACGTGGGTGAAACCGAAGGGCACAACTAGTATGAAGCAAATTATGTAGAAACTATTTCATTGGAGATTAAGTATGACGAATCTTATTCAACACCTACTACGTCCAATATCTGCCACACCAAAACCTATTGCATTTTTTACGATGATTCCTCAAACGATTAAAAAGTTATATAACTTAGCCCTACTGTTAAATGAATACTGTCTTTTCATTTCAAATAAAAAAAACAAAACTATACGAATAACAATAAACTGAAAGTAAAATGTAGTTTCTCAAAGTGTAGTCCACATTTTTTTATTTTATTACTTCCAGTACAGCCATACAGCCATTACAAATTCAGCATATTTTGTTTCATACCACACGGTCTTTTAATTGTCAAGATTTAAAGAACACGGGCTTAGAAATAGTTGATAGAATCCTTAGGCGACTTAACATGTTATTAATACAGATACGAAACAAATATTTTTAAAAAATTTTTAGTGATAAGCATAGAGCTTGAGAAGGCTTTGAATTACAAATATTTATATTGGATATGCAATTGACAAATAATAATTTCAATCATATTTCTTTTTTGGTTTGACATCTTTTCTTCATAAGATTCGTCCTTACGGACAGGCTAGGATCATGGGGCCATACCGCCTCTTCTTCAATCGGTTGGTTTGACATCACAACTTTTTATGTAAGTACCAGTGCAGGGCTGCAGAGCATTTTTAAATAATAATAATAGTATTAATAAATAATAATAATAAATAATAATTATTATTTACACACAAAATAACTTGATGTATTTGTGTTTAAAATGTTTATGAGATAAAAAACAATAATTTTTAGGTTTTCATTTATTGGAAAGAACAGATAACGCAAATTATAATATAAGTATTAATAATTGTTATTGGTATTATGTATATAGAATATTCGAGATTATAATTAAACTAAAATAAATAAAAAACAAATCACTATTTAATTTATATAATTAATAAATATAATTAATTATTAATAGTAATTTATTTTATTGAAAATGCTAATAATAAGTTATAATAAGTTGAAAATATTATGCGCTTGAATTACATTAATGATCAACCCCTTTCTATCTTAGATTTCCGGCAACCCTTGACTAGTGACAAAGACAAGTTTGAACCAAAGATAAAAGAGCACACAAAATATTGGTTTGAACTTGTCCGTTGTAGTTTAATACTTGTGTGCTATTCGTTGTTTTATTTACTATAATTTATATTTCGATCACTGATCTCCATACTGCTTATAATTTACTATAGTATATTATAGGTAAACAACTTATTTGGCAGTTGATAATTTTGAAATACATAGGCTTACTTCTATGTATACAGTACGTGCGATTGCGTTCAATTTTATTACTTTTTCAGTATTCTACGACAGTTATTACTTCCAGTTTTAGGAATTATAAAATATGGGGTATATTTTATAATTCCTTCTCTGTGAAAGAATAGTATTAAATATATGTCAGCTATCCGTTATACACGTACCTATAGAGATCAAAACTTCAAACAGAAATATCTTAAAGACCTTGCCTTACAGAATAACAGTTGCTAAGAAAAGTTTAATCAGGAATAAAAACTCTATATTTTAATATTTTTTCTACGAGAAGTCGCTAAAAAAAATATCCCGATAAAATTTGTATGGGAGTTCGCCATTGTTCTTTAATATGTGACATCATAATATACCCTATAGGCTATAACTAACAGGCCATTAATATACTTCTACCGATAGCTTCCTTGTCTTAACATACCAAGTAGTTTAGCAGACATAAGGGAACAGATGAACATACGCCCACACATACCCACAAACATACACCGATTAATAACACAATCCTTGTTATTGCTTCGTCGTCAGATAAGAAAAGTAATTAAAATTATCAAAAAAAAAAACCCTGAGCTGACATAATGTTAATTCAATAAATAATGGAATGCTGCGGAATATTTTTTTTATAATTTCGAAGACAATCTAGAACAAGGCTCGCTTGAACAGTAATTATCATTATACCAGGTATCTGGTGAAAGTCGGGCTGGATCCGAACTCGTTACCTCAGGACATACTGGCGGTGTCACTTTATTGCCTTCTTGGTACATACAAGTTAAGTGCTTAGATAATTATTGAAACGAGATACCATAGGAGGCTCGGGGCCGCGAGATGTTTATGGTAGCGAGACGCGAGAATTTGTGAAAAATGCGGTTATACAATCATTTTAAATATTTTAACAATCTCACAGTGGTTTGCTGTGAATTGGCTTGTACGATTAATTGCCTGGATCGATTTTATAGACAGTCTTCGCCTACTTCGATGCACGTAGCTAATTTGATGACGTTCTGATTTGGTTGGGAATTTCGCGAAATGTGAACGTCTGCTCAAATATATGTACTGATATTTATTTATTCATTATTATTTAATCGCATTGGAGGCAAACGAGTAGTAGGAAAACCTGACCGCAAAGCTGCTCCCGTGGACAGTCGCATAAATTGATGATAATAATTTATGCAGATGCTCACACTTATTTATACGCATCCACAACGTCGGAGCATATGAGCTTTTACTGGCCGATACAAAATACAATAGAAAAAACAGTAATAAGGCTGACCGAGGCCTGTATTCAGCAGAGAATATTTTCTGGCTGCTGAGGAAAATCGATAATCAGTAGGTAATCACCTAAATACCTATTATCTATTTGAGCGACTTGCGCCTTTTCCGCCCTTTGGCTATCCTTTCTGATGTTCCCCATGGTGTGTTCTGTGATGTATCTTGATAAGAAATACACGTGTATCCTTTGTTGACATTTAAAACATTTACAAATTTGGTTTGTCCATAAAAATATTAAGCAAAAATATTCCAATGGATTGCCACCTATTGTAGTGACAGCCATTTTCCACCCACAGCCACAGAAGATAGGATTTGTTTCTTATGTTACTTTTGTCAAAATCTTATCTCGAGAAGCCAAAAGTATGGATATATAGAATATAAAAAACGCCCCTAAATTATCAATGCAAAAAATCTTCGAGCACAGATTACTAAATAAAGTTGAAGTAAGAATTTAGATAATATGAAGAAATTATCTGATACGATAAGCGCACGCAGGTATATCTTTATAGATTTCTCAGAAAATAATGAGTTAATTAGCAATTTTATAAAGTTAGATTTCAAGGAAAACTAAGTAATTACCGTAAGCACCTAGTTACCATAAAGTATGAATGAAGACTTTAATAACTTAGGTACTTTATTATTATTTCATCTTGTTCATGTCGATTTATTCTTCTATTGAAATTCTGAAGAATCCTTTTCGTGGTTTACATATTAGACACATCTCTTTGGTTTTATTTGGGGCAAATTTAGATCAGTCGGATTACGACGACGATTATAGGACAGCCGACGAAGATAGACATCCGCATATCCAGAGGATTAACTCAGCTTGTTGCCGCTAGCAAAACGCAAAAACGTTTCACGCCGACATTGCGAGATGTACTTAGGTTCTTTCCCCGTCGTGTAAAAGTGATACCTCTTACAAAACAAATATTAATTGATAAGTTATTGTTCCAGATGAATATAAACAAATTGATACAATTACATTGAAAAAATCTTTATAGTAGGTATAGGGGACAAATGAAAAGAGGAGCCACATGGTGACATATGCCGATGAGTTGCATTCTTTCCTCCTATTCCTTCCAAGTTTCATTGGGCTTTTGGTTACTTATGTTTTCCTGTCAAACCCATTGATTGGGGGTATTAAAATGTATGGTTTTATTAAATATTCCTAAAATAAATGCAGTTTCAAATTATACAGAAACTAAAAAGAATACACAAAATAAAAAAGCCCGGACTGCTTAAAATAAAAAAAAATAAGATTTAAAATGTGTCCCGACTATAGAAGCTGCCTGTATTAAACCTTGTTTCTTTTCTTTTTAGTTTTTTTTTTATTTCAAGCAATCGGGTTTTTGGGTTTTAATATATTTATTATTTACCTATAGAGAAATTTAATTTGTAGTGTAATATTTAGTATAATGTAAATTGGCGGTGTATTTTCACAGGGTTTAAGGTGATAGCTCATAGCGGTTGCAAGTGAAATTGACAACTACGGAAGCCAATAAAGTGCTCTTTTTTGTAAACGTTCCGTGTACATTTCGTGGTAGTCTTCGCACGCGTACAGAATATAAAGCAAGCGCTGGCTGGTTTATTTTCTCTCACAAGTATCACGTGGACTTTTGACGTGACCTGGCAGTGAGATAGTTGTGGATCTAGGACTTTTGGATGGGAGGGAAAGAGGTTTATTTTTTCTAAGATATTTAAAAATGTTCGTGGGTCTTATGTTCTGACGGAGGTTCGCGCCCGGTGTCCTCCTGGATTTGTCACTGAGCCTGAGAGACTCGTGATGGG
>LUGF01048819.1:74449-90884 GCA_001625245.1 Calycopis cecrops | reverse complement strand
GGGGGGTCCCGGCTGGTATCTCTCGCTCACATAATACTGGCGCTATTCTATAACATTGCCTTTTGTGAGATCCCTAATACTAATGGTGTAAAGGAATGAGATGATACTTTGTCACTCCCCTCTGGTCGAACGTGAAAAATTGTTAACACTCTTTGTACCGGGCGGCTATAGCGAGCACGGGGTGAATGACGCACATAGTCGGCGATCAGCTGCGATACAGCATGTACGAACTTACGAAGTGAGAAAAAACTTTAAAAAATTCCTGTGGCTAAACTATTGCCCCGATTGATCTTATTTTTGTGGTGTGGCCTAGATATGATACACTAAATATACAGTTTGCTTGTATCAACCTTGTATAAGATCGTCTGAATAGCCTCCATGAAGATGTTTATAGGCGATAGTCACCAGAAGGCTTTGACCGTTTGCGGCCTTATACTGTAAAAACCAGCCAGAGCTCGTATCTGATAGGCCAGTTAAACTTATAACATCTACTATCAAAAGTGAATTAAACGCACTTGTAAAACGATCTCGGTTTCAGAAATAGAGCGTGGAACTCCATTTTGCTCGATTAATTCGATAGAGCATCGGATAGGGGTCAATTATCCATTTATCCATTTAACGAAATTGATAAAACGAAACAAACTCGGGTGATTTTAATTGATGCCGGGCTTGGGCTGAATGATCTAGTGCCAAAATTTACTGCTTCTCTTTTATTGCAGTACCAAGTATTTCTATGTAATGTTTTAGTGATAAAACTGACGTTGTTATAAGGCAGAGGTGATGAACTTGTTTGGAGTTGTGTCCTATCTTTGCCGAGGAAGCCATATGACATCTGCGTACAACGTACTTCTTGAAATTTTAAATAAACAAGTGTTATTAACATAGTGAATACCTACTACAATGACAATGACTTTCGAATGACAAAACGCAACCAAATCGGTCCATCACTTTGCGATAACATATACACACACTCACAGTGGCATCGACGTCTAACTTATAACTTCTCTTTTTTGGTGGTTAAACAGGGGCTACAGTTTTCAAAATTAATACATTTTAGGTATTCAGATAATAGATAATATGTCATATTATATATGTATAAGACGCCAACAGATTAAACACCTTTATAAAGGTAGGTATATAATATATTCTAATAACGTAAGGAAGTTATATTGTATGTCCATGTATGACTAACATAAAACGTAGTTTTGCATGAATTCAAAGCAACATAGTCCATAATCATACACCTACATACACCTACTGATGTTATTTAAAGTTTCTTTTTTACGTTGCACAATCCAACCTACAGATTGCACAATTGACCTGCGTAGGAACAGCACTACGTTCTCTCACAGATTTCTCCCTTTTCTTAGATTTTCTTGGTCGATTGTTTTTATTGAACAATAGCGACGCTGTAAACATGACGGTAGATACAATTATCACTTCTGCATATTTATGGCTTGGGTGCTTTTTCTTTATAATATAAGGGGGCTGACGAATAATCGGAGCCATTTTGAAGAGAAAGAATGCGAAGAAAATGAGAAGAAATGCCCCGCACGTGCCATAGACGACATAATGTAATATAATTGACTGGAGAAATTCCAGTCATATTTAAAATGCGATGTCACGAGAAATAATATAAATAGCTAATGATTAAACCATCGTGTCACTTCAAGCTAATCTCGGATAGACGGAAATAATACAAATAAGGTTGACGTCCTATAAATAAAGAAACTTTTTTGACCTAATGACGCATAAGAGTGTCATGAGAGAGCCAAGCTGAGACTGTCTATAGCCAATGCTCTCAGACTTGTTCCGCACTATCGGCTGATGCTCACTCATGACTTTTTGAGCTCAGAAACCCTACAAAACGGTTTAAGCATAAACATCACTAATTGACAGGAGGTAATCGAGAGATTATATATCCCCGCCGTGTTGATTTCATTTGACTGCAATGACTAAATAAATTATACCTAGGTACTATAAGCAAAAAATATTAAATTGAAGGAAATGTGTGCGGTAGAAATTGGTGATATTTATTACACTATTTTACAACTAAAGTCTCCACCGTTGTCCATAAATATCCTCATCGTCAGAGGATGTAGAATTTGCAGATGCAGTGAGAGGTACACGTGCTGCTTCATTGCAGCCAATTGGACCGCGGCGCGGCGTGACCGCACCGATAAAACCGCACGCGACATCGCTGTGCTGATTTTGTGCCTCAGCTAGCTCGGCCTGCAAAGCAATAATAGCAGCTCAAACAAAGCATTATTATACGTATTTACACAAATAAACGTCTATTTGTATCCGGTTTGCTATTTGACGCTGTCTTGAATACCATAAGATGTTACTGAAAGTGGCGTTAAGAACGCGGTGACTCGTACCTTATGATGACGTAATCATTTGGTCAAGACGTTACATCCTTAATTGGATATTCTAGAAACTTACTGTCCCGTCGGAGATTTCTTATAATTTCCGACGTCCCATCGGAATATGGGAATAAGGGAACAAAGAGTGCACTTGTGTCTGCGCGCACACTTGTGCACTACAATGTGTCCTGCGCAGATGGCTCGTCTCTATAGAGACGGCTGCTGTAGCCGAATTTCGTCTAAGACGACATTTTTATCATTCTCCAATCTCAACCCATGTTCAACGATATGTATGCTTTGAGACTACTGAGAATACCTACCGGTAATCCCTCTTCTCAGTGGACTATCATTCATTGTGTTTTCCTATCCACTGACCGGTCATCAATATGTTGAGATTAGCCAGCTTCCTTACTGGCTTTGCAGTCTAAAGCCAGTTGTTACTCTTTTTCACTGCTTTGGTCTTCAATGTCCAGTATCCCACCAGCATCTTCTCCTGCCTATTGCTACTTGAGCTATGGTTCTGGTAATTATTATTAATTATATTAATTAATTATATAATACCACCAATGTAACCTTCGTCATTCCGGGAAGATTTGTATTTACGGTCTGTAATATAGGCCTATATATAGACAACATTTTTTTTATAGTATAAGGAGGCAAACGAGCAATCGGAGCCATTTTTTTCATGACTACCGACACCCATAGACATCCGTATAGAGGGTATACAGATGCGCTACCCCCTTTCTCCTCCTCCCTCCAAAGGCCACCGGCTACTTACACACCGCACGCGACAGCACAGCTGTCCGTGTAAGCGAGAGGTACCTCCCCGGCCGTGCCGACCCAATTCGGCTACACATGCATGTAGCGTGGCACTTCTTGCTAAAGTCTCCACCGTTATCCATAAATATCCTCATCGTCAGTTGATGTAGAATTTGCAGATGCAGTGAGAGGTACACGTGCTGCTTCATTGCAGCCAATTGTGTTTTCTACCAGACATGTAGTTTCGACAGATAATGATTGATTAATTCGTTCATACGTCTAATACCTATGGGACGCTAAGTCGCACACACTAGTATTCTACTCTCGAAAACATCTGACCGGCGATGACGTAATAGGGTGGAAGTTCGGACTTCGGATTGCCACGGGACGCGGCGCGAGGAGCTCACGAGTCGAGTAAGAGGTTGTGCCACACTGCATGTATAGCCCGGCACGACGGGGGTTACCTCTAACTTACACGAAACCGGCGTAAAGTAACAGCTGTGCTGTCGCGTTTTGTGCGGTGAGTAAGAGGCCCGTGGCCTGTTGAGGGTAGGGGAGGAAGGAGGGCAACTCATCTGCATAACCTCCATGCGGATGTCATGAAAATGGCACCGACTACTTGTTTTTAAAAATTCCATGAAATTGCCATAGCCTGCTGACTGTCATAAGTAGGCTGTCTAGGCTAGATTTTTCTGTATTGGTCCAAATTTATTACAAGTTTTGCATACATCCATCAGACATCCGTGATCAAAAATAAATATAATTTATTGATAAAATTCAAGAAGATTGATATAGTCATCCAATTTATATAATTTATCCCTGTAGGTACCTAAATATGTGCCTAATATCTGAAGGTTAAGTAATTTAAAGGTTTAGATGTGTGAAGTAGGTATATATGTCACCGTAAGATTGTAAAAACCGTAAGATTACAAAATAACTCGGAAAATTGTAAACTGTAAATTTTACAGTTTGCTCCGGGAACATTATAAACTAATGAAAAATAATGTGTTAAATTGTAAATGATTTGTACAGTTCACAATTTTCCGATAGTTTACAATCTTCCGAGTTATTTTGTAATCTTACGGTTTTTACAATCTTACGGTGACATATACATGTAGTATATCTGATTGAGAAATCAAAGATGTATGCGTGCATTGCATAAGACATAAAATCAAGGTCTATAAAGAACTTACAAGTTTTTTGTAATTATGTTTACCTAGAACGCTCTTAAGTTAGAATAATGCTGATTTAATTCGTCATCACTTTAATGAACGTACATATGTTCATATTAGTTGTAAGTAGGTTAACTAGATGGCGTGCTTGTCGTATCTGTGCTGTTTGTGCGACAGAGACAGACACGTTTGACACATAAGTGCGAGGGAGTTCACTATAGGTTATTATTACGCCTACACTGTGGACAGAAGTCGCACGCGCTCACAAAAAATCCACTCGATGAGAGCGCAAGCGCAGCGCTATATTCGCCCACAACTTCAGTACGGTCAACTTCGTCATTTAGTGGTGACCGAAACGTCGATGTGTGTGGTAGTGAAGTTAACTTATCTAACAAGAATTCTCACAAAATAACAATAACCTATTAATAAAGTACAATTTGGTATACAACTGTTCAAAGAAGCATATATCGTGTCATAAGTTGTCAAAATAGATTTCATAATGTGTGATAATACCAATCCTTCGACGCAAAGTATAGCGGACTACTTAGCTCAGTTGCTCAAAGACAGGAAGCAACTGGCTGCGTTCCCGAATGTTTTCATGCACATGGAGAGACTTTTGGATGAAGGTAATTAAATATACTTCTTATAATTACGGTACAATTAAACGCATGTGTAAAATGTCTGACAAGTAAACGGATGTTCTGTGTCAACAGCCGATCATAATTCAATGAGTCTTAAAACGTACAAGATAATATGTTTATTTTTGTCTTCGCTCCGGCGAGTTATGGTCTAGTGATGCTTGTAACACGATCCCACATTTCGAAAAGCAAAGTAAATCAGGACGTCTGCGCCACGACTTGTGGTCAGCATCTGTTACACTCTTACAATCGTGAGTACTGTACTTTTGTCCGACAACCCTAGAGTTGGTTTATTATTTCAATTAGTGCAATTAGTGGAGAGACTTAAGAAAACGAGGGCGTATGGAAGGATCACGCCTTTGGCTGCGGATAACCTGTTCGTAGGGCCGTGTTACATTCCTCGCGAGAAGAATGTCGCCACTTCGTGTAGGTACCGTAGTCCATTTTCAGTCATACGAGATTTGTACGCAAAGCGACGCAAGCGCACCGATCAAAATCGGCTGTAGCCTCGTTGTAAGTACCTAGCTGCTCACAACCAGTCTGTCGGTAGTATGTACTTATCTTTATCTGACTTCTGTATAAATAACGGTTTATGTGTTTTAGTAAATGCATTGATTTGTTTATACGTGAATGCTGTATACTTACGTCGTGTTTTGGGTCGACGTTTAGTCGTAATCATATTATTATTTTTTTTGTCACAATGTTTTTTAGTTATAAATGAATAATTTTTTATGCCTTTTTTATCCTATACAAAAAATAAGGAACTTATACAAGTAGTATATTTCATTAGTCTTTTTTAATCCGGTTGTTAAAGTAAAATAACTAGTTTTAGTAATCTGCATTGCATTCCAAACGGGCGCGCTCGCAATGACGTATCTTTCTCCCAGATGTTAGAGTTGTTACGTCGCACGGTTAGTGAGATTTTCGGCATGGGGAAAACTAAAAAAAAGCAAATTTTGATAATGGTTAATCATTATAATGGGCGGCGCTAGTCAACATATTCGAACGATCAGTTTGTATGGACACAAATGTCAATTAAAATATGCACATTGCATATGTACATATTGCAAATAAAATATGCATATGTATAATTAACTCATGATGCTGGGTTAATTAACTCACCTATTGTATTGTCATCTAGCTTGTTAATTGTGAATTGTGATGGAAATGTGGACGTGTCGATTTTACCCACTCAAAATATATCTCAAGGGAATTTGTAATGACTTAAATGGGTCTATTCATCGATTCTTCTCTTGATTTATTTCATTAAAATCCTTAGCTTTTTTGAGTTAATAACAATATATACAAACTTTTTCCTTTATAATACTGAGTTCCATTTCATCCATTCGCTTCCCTGTTGCTACTAAAAAGGTGTTCGAAATTCCAGACCCTCAAAATCCACATTTAAAGGAAAATTATTAGGCAATTTTAAAATATTTCACAAAAAGATAAATAAACATAAAAGAAACAGATTTCGTAATTATTGCACTCTTAATTTAATGTAACATGTTTTTATGCTTAAGTAATCAGTACTTTTAAATGTATGGACCTGCTTATGTTAGTTAAAACAGCAACCCTACTATGTATTGTGTATTGTTGTGGCTGCCCACTTGGAGGCAGATTTGGCCTAGATAATGTCAACTGGAGCTGCATTCCTTGCGCTGTTAGTCATCAAAAAGATAGTGACATTCAATATGTACATACGCCAAAGCTATTTTCCTAGAGGACATGCTAGCGTAAACTGAACAGACTTACTAACCAATTAGAGTTCATTTTTGAGAGAAGCATCTATTTGCTACAGAAACCATTATCGTTATTACAAATATTAGTAATAATTATAATAATTAAAGACTAGTAAAGGGTCCGAATCCATTGAAGATTGGTAAATTTTCCTCTTTGAGAATATCATTAATAAGAAAACGAAACAAAAATATGATCGAATCCATCAAGTAATTCTTGTGTGACGTCACTATAATGGACTCTTAAATATTTGTTAAATCACGTCACGATAATCTAATAATATATCAATACAAAGTTTAATGTCGGCATGGTCATTGCACTTAATTCTATTCTGAGGTGGATTACGAGTACGAATTCTGGTATAGGCAGGACGCGAAATGATAAACACACACCGAATATTTATTTAAAGAGTGCCGGATATGTCTGCGTGATGCAACAAACAAATTTTGATTCTGCTGATAATTTGCAACGAAATCACAGATCTACAGAACAAAAATCTTTTGCAACACTGGATCCTCGGCTCCAATGGCAGATCGTATTTTTCCAGAAATCGGAAAAAAGCAACTCTCAAATTTATATGATGATTAAACACCAGAAAAAATCGACGGGAATCGAGAGGTGGTTGTTGAATTCCTTGCCAGCGTCTGTGTTCCCTGATGATTATAACGCAGGAATGTTCAAATCCTGATTGAGCATGTACCTATAGGGTAAGCGTGATTCGTAGTTGGTATCTTCATTGCTTACAAGCCTGTGAATTTTATATTAAAAAAAAAAGCTTAGGTTTAGACGTTTATTGTGTATGATTTTTCATTGGCATAACAGATAAATAAATAAAAGACTCCGATTGATATAATTTGTATATTTGAACACACCTATCTTTATATTTAAAAATGAATGTTTGTCTGTAGAGTCGTAAATTATACATTTGATCATGTGATGATCTTTAGCAAAGTTGTTGTGCATGAGCCCGGGAAGGTTTCTGAGTTGGTACGACCAATTTTCGACAGATGGCGCCACGTGTAGCAACGCACGCAGGGTACAGCTACTGCTATAATAAAAAAAAAACCTGAATGAACTGGGAACTGATGGAACTGTGAGGCTCGATGATAAAACGAACGCAGAGATGCCACGGATCCGTCCACGACGACTGCACAGTAATTCATAAACTGGAGTCTTCCTTGAAAAGTGACCAGGCCTTTTTTTTTTTTTTTTTTATGGTATAGGGGGGCAAACGAGCAGTTGCAGCCATTTTCATGACTACCGACGCCCATGGACATCTGCATAGACACAATACAGATGCGCTGCCCCCCTTTCTCCTCCCATCTCCTTGGGCCACCGGCTACTTACACACCGCACGAAACGCGACAGCACAGCTGTCACTTCACGCCGGTCTCATGTAAGCGAGAGGTACCTCCCCGGTCGTGCCGGCCCAATTCGGCTGCATGCAAGCATGCAGCGTGGCACTACCTCTTACTAAAACCTTTGCTATTCTATTACCCAAACAATTATCAAACAGCAAAACATATTACAAAGAATAGGTGCGAATGTATCTCCATCATATTCCGGACACGTCGACACAAGGACCGCGGAACGCCTCGTGGTATAAGACCGTAACAATTTACAAGTTTTTAAGTTGTCATTGTAGAATTTTAATTTGTTCGGACAAAAAACTGTCCTCACTGTTGAGGAAAAGATGGGGTTAAAATAAACAAATATTTCGGTTATGAATTGGTCATTGATCCAACTCGTTTCTGTTATTTTCTTTTTTCTTATTCCAAAATAATAAGTAAATAATACGGATAATGTCATTGTCCTTTTGCAATAACAACTACCTGTGGACTTTATTTTAGCGACTGACCGATTCTTCAATTCAGTATCTCCAATACAATTGCATCCTAGGCATTATTAGCTGAAATTCTGGCAAAGATTCTCGTAAAATACGGTCAAATACACAATTTATGTTCCAAATATATAGATCGCGTCATTACCACGTAGAATTTTCAAAGAATTCTTTTACTGCGTTCTGGTTCTTCGTCTTTGATGCCTAACAGGGAAAGGGCAATTGCACGGCACATTATGCAAACTGTGTGCGCAAACACAGGTGCATTGTTCCTTTACTCTTATTCCAATGGAATGTCAAGTGAGCACGAAAGCTAACAAGCGTAGGCCGTTTTCACATGCTCCTAGAGGTTTTAAACGGTCAAGTTAGGTCAAAAATAGTACAATATAATACAGAAATACTCCACATTACACATATACATTTGCTATTGTCTTTTTTAAATCAATATTGCAACAATGCTAACTTGAAAAGCTAAAACAACAGTCTATATTACTATACTTACTAAAACTCATTATACATTTATATTCTTAACATAAATCATCTTATTGAGTCATGTGAGGCTTGATCGTTTGGGTTTTCCGATTATGTTTTTGTTTTTTTAACGACGGAACTAGTAAAGGAACTGAGTGAGGCCATAAGTGGTCTATTTCCATCAAATTCGGTCGCAACATTCAAACCGTACAAATGATGATTCATTACCCAAATCAGAAATTAATTTATTTAATATTTACGAGACGTCGTGATCTGATATAGCAGCGATTAATACTATGCCGTAAATAGATATATTACTGTATGCTAATATGTTGGTCAAGCACAAAACAGCAGGTAAAATATATTTTTTTATGATGACAAGAAGTTTTAAATGAATGAACCTGAAATTTAACAAGATGTTAGGTTAAAACCAGTTGTACTCCTCTAAGCAGCAGATTAAACTGATTTTTATATCTGCTCTTTTTAAAAAAAGCATAAGATAATGTAGTAATGAAAGGAGTATTTGTCAGTGAAGCCATCCACGTTATCACATATCACATTATAATTCGCCGTTCTCGTTAAACTCTCATACTTCATTTATCTTCTAAGTTTCTATATATAATAAATCCGACATGGGCATTCCTCTCCTTGCTTGTATCTATATTTGCCCTTCTAAAATGGTCTTCATAAAAGTGTCCTATCGTAATAGGAAAAAGTCAGAAGAGGGAAGATATGCCCTAAAATCTTCTGAATCTCCAAGTTCTTGATTACTTTTACGCCCAAACGCTGGGTAAAAATTTATAGTCCCCATAAAGTATGTCTTACCATTTTTGTACAGTTCTATCGCAGTTGCGGAAAACTGCATAAAATCGTATCCACCGCGAATTGGCCGTTAATGTTATCGTAATGAGATTAAAAGTATATAACGAGGAAACTTGCCTCGCCTGATAAGAAGTGTTTCATAATACCACAACTTCCCCAGGCCGCAGCCCGCATGACGCCAGCGCTTGAACTATGACTTTGTAACCTCGACTCTCGATTAAAATGACCGCGCCGAGGGGTAGTATGCAGTTGGTAATGCGCTTATCAAATGAACGCTTGCAGCTATAATTGCGCGTAAATGAAAAGATAAGATATCGTGCATGCATCGCGCAAAAACCGCTTGAAAAATGATGTGTTTCACTTCTTTCGCAGCTTGAAAGTATGAGTGTAAACATAGTTATTAAATTCTTATAAAAATAGTAACATATTTCGCTTCTAGGTTTCAAATATGGTCCTAAGGAAGATTGATTTTCGTAATTAATTAGTTATGCTTTCTAAACTATCAGCCCTTTCGAGCAACTTTGGGTCTGAAAATTAGCTTCATATATATATACATATATAACTTTATTAAACTTCCTATTGAAATATTGAAAACTTATAGATTGAACCCGTCATAAAATCACTGCCCTCAAAATATTTCATTAATCGAATTCAGCGAAAAATATTCATCCCGCTATAAAAGTTTAAAAACTTACAAATGTGCATTTGAATGATTGCCAAAACATATTTCGGTTTATTCAGAGATTTGATATTTTCGCAAGCCGCGCCGGTCTTTCTTATAACACAACTTTTATAAATTTGAATCCAGATCATTAAAATGAATATAGACTTTTTATGTCGATTTAAATAGAGGTGACATGGATTCAAATATGACAGTCTGTGGCTGCAATATATCGTGTAGTTGCCAATTCTCTATTTCATGTTCCTCAATTTTGTAGCTTTACTCAGCAAAAAATATGAAGTGATTCCACACCATTCGAGTTTACTTTTAAAGTAAACTTATATTTTACAATTTGACAAATACAGACTAGGATTAGTGATCAGTGTGACAAGTATCACTTCAAATAAATTTGCTGCATGTTGAGATGACGGGCAAAATTCCTATAAAACCTAACCCACCAAGAGTACTATGTATGTACATAATAATATGTAGTATCTACTTTTTGAGTAGTAAAACGAATTGTTTAATTAAACCGTACTTATTCTCACATAGGTAGATCAATGATATGCAAATAGTCAGAAGGTCTATTCACTGTTGTCATGGGAACCTCTTAAAGCAAACGTTATAATGCTAATACGTGTTTGTTTCTCGCTACACACAAATTAATACATGGCATGTACGTGGTACGTAGTACGTACTATGGCAGTCTTGCGTTTTATATCAAAAATAGCTTTCTATTTGTGCGTAGAAACTGTTTTTTTGCTCGTATGTGCAGTAGTTCATTGCGTATTGATTTGTTTGAACAATAACAAGTCTCACTGTCTTTTTGTTTCTACCTGTATATTGGTAGGTCTCTCTTTTAATTAAAGCTGAGTCGTTCGATCCAATGCTACTTGCATGCTATTATACGGACACTGTGTACGGGATATACCATGAAGAATTAATACTACATCTATACCCATGATGTATAGTTACCATGTATATTAACATATATTGATACCTTAGAATTGGACAGAAGCTACAGCAAACACTGTTGTTGCTATTTGTTTTTATAGTATAAGGGGACAAACTCAAAGCCTTTTGGTACTGACCTTATGAACGTGAGTTGCGAGCTTAAAACGCGACGGCATAGCTGTGTGAGAGGTACCTCACCGTCTTGCCGACCGAATCCGTACGCTTGCTACTAAGAGTTAACTAAGAGTTTAGTAAGAAGTTACCAAGTAGTAAATTCAAATTCCCCCTAATTAAATCAAGTAAAAACTACTGAAACTTAGTAGACATTAAAGAATTATATTGCTGTTTATTAAGATCAATCTTGTCGTTTCGAGTACTTTGCAGTCATGATTACTGGAGGACCAAAATATCTAAAAACATTAACGTAGTTTACATTGTAATGAGTGACGCGTAAACTACCAGCCAAGGCCACTCTAGTACTTTCTACTCCGTTAATGGGGAGCTGAGCAAAACATTATGTAGGTATCTAACATGACACCTACGATCCACGGTTTTTGGTTAATTTGGCCCCCAAATGTGCAGTCGGGGCGATTTGATCACTGCCGAAACCTTTAACCAATATACATCCTCATGCAAATGTGTTGTCTCCTTCCATCGTCCCCAGCAAAGGGCCATCTAAAACTCACCTGCATAAAACATATTACAGTTATCCTTTTGCGGCGGTTTGCGGTAATGAAGTACGGCTCTGCCGGTGTCATTTCACGCCGGTTTCGTGTAAGCGAGAGGTACCCCGGTCGTGCCGACCCAATTCGGCTACATGCATGCAACGTGGCACTACCTCTTGCAAATTCGCTGGCACCTCGTCTATTCTAAATATTGCTCATTTATCAAATCAATGCAACGCTCGCTCATTGTTCAGATAACAATGCTTGCATTATTTCCTAATCAATCATATTTATCTAGATCACTATTGCCAATACATTATTAAATCCCTTTTATTGGTACGATAATGCTGTCTTTATTCCTGATTATTTGGTAATTAATTATGTTTGTAGATAATAACTTCAAGAGATAAACTGGATGATATTTCATATGATAGCTATCATAGTCTAAATACTTGGTAGGCCCGTTTGTCAACCATATTATATTGTGCTGTCTATTTTTATCTGTATTAGGAAATACACAATTCACAAATTGTTTTAAAAGCGACTGACAAAAAGGCTCTGAAATAGGCTCTGGCTCTATTTAGTGGCGACTTAGCAACTTCTTAAATTTCAACTCCCTTTATATTAACTTTGATGACAAATCCACCAAATTTTAAAGTTATATGTGTACACTCACATATGGTACTTTTTAGAAAAATAGGAGATAAATCGTATTATTTGTGGTTACATGCGCAGAATCCGTACTCCTATCGTTTACTATTCCCACATACTTTCTACTAATATTATAAAATTATTGAAATCTCGTCCAGATATTGAATACAATTTTTATCAGCTAAAATAGTGCTTTCCTTGGGATAGATACTACGCGGATGAAACCGTGGTCACAGCTAGAGTAATATATCTTTGATGACTGATATCTAACATGAAACACTTATAAGCGTGTAAGATTAGCTTACGATAAAAGATAAAAATGAGTTTAATAGCCTTTCCGAGCCCTCGTCACTAGTAGATAAGAGAATGTCCCAATTTTAACAAGATGGAGTAATTCTGTTATCAGAATAATCGACACAGTAGTTTATTGAATTGTTTATTTATAGATAGATACTTAATATGAACGAAATGTACATAAGATGATCATGATCATTATCATCATAATCATCATTATCATCATTATCATAATTATCATTATAATTATCAGCAGCAGCAGTCAGAAGACGTCCACTGCTTTAATAATAGAAAAAATAAGATGATGAAAATCATATTTTCGGTAATAAATTAAATGTAGACTAAGAATGTATAGTAAGGTCTTAATCATCATAAAATATTCAAAATACTTTATTCGTATTCGTTATTGCAATTAAAACTTATAAAAAACAATTACTTTGATTTATTTCTTCACATGACTCATAACAAAAAAGTCTTTTCGAAACATATTATGTAAAGATTGATATTGTTAAGGTTTTATTAAGATTAAGATGTGTCGTGGCGCCTAAGTGCGCCGTCCAAGGTGTTTAAAATTATTATCGCTGTCAATATTTACAAATTACCATCGACGTTCTAGAACACAATCCTATAGGTAATTTATCTAAGCTGTTATAAGTTAAATTATAGATTCGATAGAGATACTCGTAAAATAGTAATTTATTATAAAGAAATCGTGTCGCAAGCGCAACCTTGTTGTATTTTTTATGTCGAAACACTTTCTCGTCGCAATTAGCTGGTATCAACTTGTCGCCGTATTATATTGTGCTTAAATCATTTGCTGTTCACTCAAAATCGAATCAATATTCTTCATAAAGCAATCATTGCGTTGTGCGTAGGCGCTGCTCAACTTTGAAGTTGACGGTTCCGCAACCCTGTACAAATGTGATTCTTAACAGGGTCATTATAAGGTTGTTTGGTTTGTGATTAGATATTTGCGCCCACCTCAATGACCAAATGAGGGTAGCCGTGGGCAGCGCGGAGGTGTAGAAGCCAAGGCTGTACCAGTCGCTCTCGAACAAGTAACACGTGGGCTGGTTAATTAATACAACTAATTTTATTACACATTACAACCAACTTAGCTAAAGTAGGAAGGAAACACTTCATTGCATATTGTCATTTCTACAAAACATAGTTACTTTGTTTGAATTTATTTTAAAATATTTTTTAATACTTTAAAGTTCTTTGACTATAACTTACTTTATAACCATTTTAATTTCAATCCAAATATAAGAAATAATGTTAATTATAGTATATGTTTTGATTTTTATACATTTATTTAATAATAAAATTAAAAACAACATATATATTATGTGATATCACCAGCCTTTATTGGTTACCATTATATACCATCAATGAAGACCAAGATCTCATGCTATAACATATATATTAACAAATATTTTACTACATCTCCATAAGAAACTTTGAACGGCACATAAATAATGACGAGAATAACATGTTATATTATAGTGAACTCCTCTCAATGCTTCTTTTACTGCAAACGTAAACCGCATCTCCCGTAATTGTATTAGAAAACGCAACAAAGCAAATATTGAATTGCGTTTCATTATCGCACCGACCTCGATAAAGCTGCACTCTTGGAAAACTGGTTCATGCAAGCCACCTATTCTTCATCCGTTCCCACGACACTGCTGAATGTATCTTAATCTCAGACGACGTGATCGTTCAACTAATGAGAGATTTCTACTGGCGGAAAGTTGTGGTCGCCAACTGTGTTACATTCTGTCTTTGTAAACAAGAATGAAACAGAATAATCACTACAAGTTCGCTAATTTAACATTTACAATTAGATATGGAATAAGTTTGTATTTAATGCTCTATTGTATGCAAGCATGTTTTGATCAGTAAGTGCTATAATTTTATTGAGGATAACAATTTTAAGGTTTAACAAATTTAGAATCGAAGAAAAAATAAGTTAAACTCAAAAGTTCTTGAACAACTTTTATCATTGCATAAATCGGTTAACTTAATAAAAATTCAAACGTTTGTAAAATAGTGAATTTCTGGACTTTAAAGCCCATTTTGTTTCATTTTGTTCTGCCTTAATATTATCGCTCGTTTATTATCTATCTTCATTACGTTTTAAATGTTTGAGTAAAACAAAAAAAAAGTAATACCGGATCTAACACATGTTTTACGCGTCTTCGAGAGAAAACTATTAAAATCAAATCAAAACACTCGTGTTTTCAATAACAATGCTGTGTAGGCGTAGAATTTATAAATTGTAATGAAAATCGATCTCTATAGGCCTCCGTAGTGAACCTGTCTTGTGGGTGTGACAGGCCTACGCCGAGAGTTAACCTACAAGTACATATTTTGGTGCCGTAATAGGTACCAAATCCTACGCAAGCTTTATGATATACTGAATAGAAGGCATTCATCAAAACTGCTACCGCAATAAACGTTTCTTTTCAACAGTGTCTTTTGTGTGTGTGTAAGTAACAACAAATGTTTGCTTTCTGACAATAAATTGATTATTATACCGAGAAAGATTTTTTAATGCATTACTTCCGCTTTTGTTTGTGTAAGCGATGATATCTCTCTAGAATTATTGACAATTTTCATTTGATGTGTATCATTGTCATTATCAAGTTAAAACATAAATACCCTTTTAACAGTGCCTTAAATTTCAAGTTACCTTATCACATTTGGATGTAAGAATTATTATATCATACGCCATTTATTTGTATTCGACTTGCTGACTAACCAATTATTGTTGCTTAGATTTGAAACAATTTCATCAATTTGCGAATTCGATAAAACAAATTATTTCAGGGTTTCTTCGTAGAACATTTATTTCTCTCCTTCTCATTGTTATCAAGTTCCAAAATTAATATTCAATGTCATCAATGGAATTGTCCTTACTAAACGTTGAACGAACGGAATCAATGTACCTATATAATATTTCAACCTAAATATGTAGTATTGACCAAGTCATATAAACGTCTCTTGTTGCCATAACTGAATGTTTATTTAGTAATACATTAAGCAGAAGTTATTATTTTAACTATGTCCTAACTAATAGGCCAATGTTTCGCGAGGAATTGAACATATGAAAATGTAGTTAAGATCCGTGAGAACTTCACAAAATTTTTTCGTTTCCCAATGCTTACACTATTAGTGAGTGTGAATGTAAATGAAATTAAAGTGTTCTCTAAATATAATCGTGTGGCTCAATTACAATCTTTTACAGCCATCATTTTTAGGGTTCCGTACCCAAAGGGTAAAAACGGGACCCTATTACTAAGGCTCCGATGTCCGTCCGTCCGTCCGTCCGTCTGTCACCAGGCTGTATCTCACGAACTATGATAGTTAGACAGTTGAAATTTTCACAGACGGTGTATT
>LUGF01048819.1:63025-73623 GCA_001625245.1 Calycopis cecrops | reverse complement strand
CCATATGAATTTGTAGTTAAGATCCGTGAGAACTTCACAAAATTTTTTCGTTTCCCAATGCTTACACTAATAGTGAGTGTGAATGTAAATGAAATTAAAGTGTTCTCTAAATATAATCGTGTGGCTCAATTACAATCTTTTACAGTCATCATTTTTAGGGTTCCGTACCCAAAGGGTAAAAACGGGACCCTACTACTAAGGCTCCGATGTCCGTCCGTCCGTCCGTCTGTCACCAGACTGTATCTCACGAACTATGATAGTTAGACAGTTGAAATTTTCACAGACGGTGTATTTTTGTTGCCGCTATGACAACAAATACTAAAAAATTAAATAATATGAATATTTAAGGGGGGCCCCATACAATAAACGTGATTTTTTTGCTCTCATATAAAAGATAAGCTCCCGTTTTCGTAGATAATGGTACGGAACCCTTCGTGCGCGAGTCCGACTCGCACTTGGCCGGTTTTTTAAATATGTACGATGTTATGAAGTATGTTAATTAAAAAAAATATATTATGGTTTGGAATATAGACACCAAACTCAAGAAGAACTTTGTCCTAACAGTCAATACTACAATTGATGAAAATACAGCTCTTGTCTAATGAATCATTGAGCGGATGTCTAAACTTTATCGGGGTTAAAAATGGGTGTGCTGTGAGAAACGGACGTTCAGATCCTGCATCAGCACAAAAGAGACAATATAGATAACAAGTATTTAAAGTTACATCCATAATCTACAGTTTGTCTGTCCGTGTGTATTTCATAAGCAAACTGGGAAATGAAGAAAAAATATTTTAACGAGCTGACCCGTTAGACGTTAATAATAAAAATTGTTTATATATAATAAAATATAGCCTATGTTACTTTCTGATAATGAAGTTTTCTATTAGTGTAAGAATAGTTAAAATTAGTCTACAATATTTTAAGTCTAATCCATACAAACAAACAAAAATCTTCTTTATTATAATAAGATAATTGAAAATTTTTTTATTTTTGACGTCGCAACAAAATGGGCATAGGTCGGGTAGTTAAAATATATTTTAATTTTCAATATTAAGGTTACAAGGGTCATAATTTATACATTTTACAATTTATAAACAAATGAATGTAAATTTTATAATTTTATTTACCTCTAAGCACCGTTGTAGTTTTTGACCCAGAGGAAGTCACCAGGGAAATTGCGGCAATTTGATTTGGCCTCAATATTGTCTGTACATCAGTTATAGGCAGCAGTATTCAGGCCACGTAGACGGCCTTTTATAGCCAAGCACTAGTACTAAAGCCTACCAAATACAGCCTACAACGGATTGTGTATTTAAACCCTTTCGTTAATGTTATTAACAGTGTTCCTTGATAATCATAATAAAAATAATCAAATATTCATTATTTTTCTTAATTATATTTTTAAAATTGAAAGAATACATTTCCTAGTTCCAATAGCACATTTACAATTGTTGCGTATACTAGATGCGCCCTGCAGTATCATCCGCTTAAGTTTCCACACTGTTGAATATACTTTTCAAACATAAGTATTAAATATACTTTTCAACTTCTTTTCCCACTTACCGAATTTACATAGAAGATTTCAAATAGAGGCGTTTCAAAGAAGTTCGATGACAAACATCTTAAATCAAGATTTTTTATAATATAATAATAGACATGTAATTAAATTATGCCAACAAATTCTTATATAAAGTTTGGATAAAGACATCTCGCTGCTCTATTATAGGACAGATAATAATTTGTTTTACTTATTCCTCACCTGTCGCGTATTTCCCATGGTTCCGCTGTCCGCAGCACCAAGGCCTTTACTGTCGTCATGGACATATGCAAAACTAATGAACATGTTGAAAGCATAATGCAATTGTCCTTTATTACTACTTTATATGTATTGTATCTTAAGTTATATCTTATATTTTATCCGTATCTTAAAATATTCATAAAATTGTTTCTCTGAATACACTATTAAAGTACTGGTTTAATGATTCAGTTGTTTCTATAACTATAATATAATATTAATAACATTGTTGCAATATTTTTAATTAGTTGATTTATACTTCTCGGTCTTAGGCCTTTTTCGATTAATATGATCGTAATTATGATTTTTTTTTTGCGACTCAATAGTTTCAAGCAAGAACATATTCTATTTTTATTATTATTATTGTAAATATTAATATATTATGTTCAAGAGTAATGACTCTTCCAGGCAAAAGATGAATAGTTTTGGATAATTTTTTTTACAGTTAAATATTACAATCTGAAATAATATAAACTACTTTTTATTCCAAAAAATTGAAATGGTTCTCTAGAAATTGGTTTTACTTGGGTTAAACTGCGGGATACAGCAAGTAATGTAGGTATATGTTGTAAAAAATGTATGTAAGTACTTATTATTTTTTTACAACTACTAGTACTAGTACTACTAATATTGTAATGGAAACCTAAACATTATGCCCAAATATTATTTTATCATTTCGCATTTTTTTTTCTGCTGGTAACGAAAACAAAACAGCAGTGCCGTTTCTTAGTTTACAATATTGCCCCGGCTGTTAATAATATTTTCTAAGAAATACGCATGGTATTTTCCAGAAATTCTTTGGGGTACTGTGGTGTAATGGTGTTAATTTTATTTGCAATTGTCCATCACTATCCCACTATTAAGAAATTCTCAACCTGATCAAACGTTCCGTTTTTTAATTTTACGAAATTCGATTCCAAATATCATCTTTAATGAACGCACAGCCGTTTCGTCGATCACACGTTTCCGCTGTTACGAAGATACACGCATCCTGGTTATATTTGAAAAGGTCACACCTAACCTAATTCCACGCAGTTATATTAACTGAAACATATAAATGGTTCGTTTGGTTGCATCATTATCATGACTAGCATAAATAGCATCAACGGGACCATAGACATTAACACTATTAATTTGTAATTACCATAACTAGTAATATTAATATACATAATTGCTGCTATTCCTGTTCATTTAACACTACCTATTGCAAATGCAAGTCTATCACAATTTATATTTTTGCGGTATGTTAATTCGCTACCCCACATTACAATCTACAATCAACATTGACTCTAATAGTGACTTTAAGGACGTTTTTTGGAATTACTTTTTAAAAATTGTAAAAACGACTGCAAGAATGTGAGGATTAATATCGCCGGCCGAGGAACACAAACGTAATGCTTTACTGCGCATAGTGCTTATCACACTTACATCTCATACGCACATATCACTTCGGTATCGTGTTGTGTGCTTTAAGGACTACGACCGGATCTAATGGGTGTGTGGGACTCGCTGCTGAATTGAAGTCGGACACAGAATATTATGTATAGCTTACACACACTTACAGTTGCACAGAAAATGTACCAGTGATCATTTACTGTGAGCGACAGTCAAATTGGCGTGAAATTTGTCATGACTCATGTCCCGATGGCTATTAGATAAAAATAACTATATTTACATTTTTTACCTATTGTGGCCGAGATAACGTTGGCGACCTTCAGGCCGAACTAATCGCGCACGCATCGCTCGGGCACGCTCTCTGAACTACTGTTTCGGTTTATTTATGCACTTCGTCCTTGATAACAGGTTTGTCTAAAATAAACCGCAAAGCAAAGAGACAGTCAAGCGAGCTCGGTGCTAACATATTGTATAGATGAGTAGGGACCATGTTTCTTGCTACCTGAGAGATTGTCCGCGATGTTTTCGGCTTTTTTAAAGTGAAAACTACTTGTCGCTTCAGCGAACCTGCTATTCGTAGCCCCGTTTTTTTATAGCATAGGAGGCAAACTAGCAGTTGGGTCACCTGATGTAAAGTGATCACCAACGCCCACAGAAATCCGTATCACCAGAGGTCTAACAGATGCGTTGCCGACCTTTGAGGAAAGAATAAGCTCTTTTCATAAATTAATAATTTTTTAAAAGTTCTATGTTGTTAGTTATAGAAGTAAAAAGCTGGGCAGACGTAAGATGGCCGTTATTTTTTATTTAGTGGATTTCTTATGAAACTGCTTCGCCAACTGCATGTTGATATACTACCCAGTACTTTATAGGTTTACGAAAACAGTGATATAATTCACAATAAGAATTGGTGTTTCTTGTAGAAATTTGTTTCATAACTCATAAAGAAACTTTCCAAGCTTTTGACGGCGTGATTAATAACTGTATCCAATACATTTCAAGCCATCGAACTTGTGCCCGTGGTGCCTGCAGGCCTTCTGTTAGTGGGACTAAATAAATACAGTTACTGCTTGAATGTGTCCTATCTTATCAGCAATTTCTGCATGGCTTTGACGTCGTAATTAAAATTCGTAATAGCTATGATAGACATTTGTTAATTAAATAGAAATTTCAACGAATTTGAAATCAATATCTAAAGAAAATAGGACACTGGAAAAAATGTTCCATAGAATGTAGGTAGATATGGTAAAATTGATAAATAAAAATCCCGACTTCCTAGAGTTATTTTAATATAACCAATGTCACACGCATTATCAAGACAAATCTAACAAGACGAAGGAGGAGGTAATTAGAATTAATTAACTGAATATCTAAGTAAGTAAACAAAAACAAAACAAAGTCGTAATTTTTCATGTAAAAGGGATTATAAAGGATTAGCTTATTAAACATATTGCATACTTAAATCATAGATAAAATATACAAATATATTATTTACTTCTGCACATAAGCACATTATACTATATGGTAACCACAAGTAAATTATTTCGATTGATTATTATAGGTTTATTATAACATAGGTTTCCTATTACTTTAGTCTTAAAGATGTACTATTTTATTATTTCTACACACACTACTATAAAATTTAAGTGGCAACACTAATCGTAACTCTGGTCACTGACCCCGTCGACTTAAGCTTTCTGAGTTTCGTCCGCCAAGTGAAAATCAAAGCAGATTGCTGAGATCTTAAAACGATGTCATGCTACCAAATCGGCTTATGTACTGTTTAGCTTTCTACTCGCCGATTACATTCGTCATTTGGCTAATTTCAATTACTTTCAAAATCAAGGTTGATATTGAAAGTAATTCATTTTATTTATTTTGAACACAATGTTTTTTTAGTATTCTTTGGGCTAAGCGTTAAAATCAGCTATCTACTGCATTTTTTATCTTTAATTTTCTATTTCTTATTTACAAAGGTTTTGTTTTATATTTTGATTTATATATTTTTATGCTTAAGTTTAGAAGATAACCCTTTCCAATTTTAACAGGTACAGAACAATTTTTTTTGCTTATGCTTTTACTCGAGTTACTTAGCTTTAAGGCACAGAAAAATATCACTTTTCCAGAAAAGACAGCTCAACATTTTTGAATAGTAATACCAAAGAAGTAAATGCTCATGTGATCATTGTTCGCCAGCACACGCAGGCAGCCCTGGGTATCACTAACAGCTAACACAAACACAATGTTGAAAGTGCCACTGTTGCGCCACACGTGTGGGATGCGGCGCCGGCTCTCGGCTCGCTGTACAAGGCTTAGGGTCCCATTCATTTCGCATTAAGCAATTTGGTGAACGCATAATGTTTACCGATTCATTCATAACGTTGTGCAACTAATGCTCGATTTAACCGAATGTCGTAAATTTGTCAATCGCTTACCTATTTATCTATCTCTTTGGGTAATTGATGACTTTTTGAAATACGCCATTTATTTTGAGATGGAATAACTCGAAGCGAAGCTAAGGTTATACGAAATACGAATTTCAATTTGAAGTTAGAACAGTTTAAGAAGTTAAATCAATTTTCTTAGCAGCGACTAAAAATACTATGTGTGATTCATTGAATCATTGGTGAGAAGTTGGCTGTATGTTGTCATATTCGTACGTAGCTGATTATTTGAGTCTATCTCTTTCGCACTTATTTGCCGGCGTTAACTTTCTATCTTGCCTTTATCACGTTCTGTGCCTCGACACATGTGTTAATTTATTTATTTGTACCTAGCTTACCGTTTATGTGTACAGAACTGTATTTCTGATTAGCTTCGAGATAAAATATTTAAACTTTGACACAGTTTCATTAATTATGGACATACTTAATCGAGTTTTTTTCCTGAACTATATTTTTTACGATATTCAAATCACTTTAATTATTGAATTGACTGACAATCGGAAAGATACAACGGCACATTGTCAGATACAAAAATATGTTAATGGATGTTAATTAATTCAAATAAAAATGAAATAAATGAATATTGAATGAATAATCACGTTCTCAAGTTATATAGGCTCACATGTAGGTATTTTAATAGAATAACACTCAAAAAATATACAAAACCATGTGTGACTCGCGTCTGGAGTTTGGACAGTAGACGTAAGCGCTATAAAGCGTAATGCTTTACCGTTTTGCACACGATCTTACACTTATTTTTTTATATGGACCGTTATCGTTTCTTAAGAAGTACCTAAACAGTCATAATATTTATAATATAATAAAAACAACCAAGATCTTGCAAAAAATATTTTTAAATTTTGAAAACTATAAAAATAAGTGTAATTGAGTTAGCCCGCATATAAATTATCGATCTATCCTGCATAACATTTCATATTTTGCGGTATCTCTCCGTGGCAACAATTCTCCCCTACTCTAATTATAATGCTTCAATTTAAACAGTTATGAACGTTGTTGTAGAATGTAGATAATAATCTTTTTGGTAACGTTATTTTATTGCTTTTTTTGGCAACAACCCTAATTTATTTCAAGTTTTAGTTTATTATCGATATTTAAATTTTGAGATAATAAAAATGTTTTGTCAAGTTAAGTGGTCATACGTTGACTGTTTCTTAAAAGAAAATATGTGTACACATTACATTTAATGACATTAGGATTTTCTCTAGGAACTCCTACATTTAAATTATAAAGTTATTATTTAATTAATTCAGAAACTAACTTTCCTAGCAACATTTGAGATAAGCAGTGTTACATACAGATACTTGGGACTGACTTATTAGTCACTAACTGATCAAAAAAATATTATAAAAACATATTGTTTTAGATTTCTTATTACAATAAGATATTTCAAGTAATAAATTTAATCGTTTTGTCTTACTTATCTCTTATTGCAAATTTTCTTTTATGTACGTAAAGTTCCATTCTTCTATTCATCTTCTAAGGCATGCATTTCGGGGCTAATCGATCTCTATAACTTATAAAAATATAAGTTAAAATCACCACCATAATAATCATCAGTTTTATCCACACCATCATCATAATCATCATCACTTAGCCATCCATCACTGAGTTTTACCTATTAAACGGCAAATTTGTTATTGTATGTTACCTGAATCATTAACGACCAAACGATTAATTAATTATTAATTAACAAACATTTTGTAATCTTGACAGTAACCAATATTACAACACACACTTCAAAGCAATAGATAGTAATCCCATTACTATTTGATTATTCGATAGTCGATAAGATAAGCAAATACTACAGCCACTTGATGTTACTGATAAACGATAAACGAAATATAAAGCTACCCGACAATATAGATTTCATTATATTCATAAATTTGAATCGTTTTCCATCTACTTACCGAAAGAACAAAAACATGCCATGTGCAAGTCGGTCTCGCGCTCGAAGGGTTCCTTACCATCATTACCATCACAGGCTTTTGAGTGGAAACTGTCTATCTGGTACCGTTATTAATAAAGAGCAAAAAAATGCGAAAAAAAAACACTTCTATTGTATGGGGATCCCCACGATATTTTATTTTTTTTTACTTTTAATATTTGTTGATATAGCAGCAATAAAATACATAATTTGTAAAAGTTCCATCTTTCTAACTATCACGGCTTATGAGACACAGCCTGATGACAGGCAGACAGATAGACGGATAGCGGGGGCTTTGTAATAGGGTTCCGCTTTTAAGTTTTAGGTACGTGACCCTAAAAACGCTTCTACACACCAGTTTCCTGATAGGACAGGCAGAACAGAAGCTCTATGTTCTCTCATATCACAATCTCTACATATGTGTTGCTTCCTCTACGTTCATAACTCTCTATAATACAACACGCCGGTTGAGAATACTTTTGACACCACCTTCGGAAAAAGCCTGATCAGTATCAAACTCTATATCACCAACGGGAAGAACCATGACTGTTTTATAAAGCACTTAATTTGCATGAATTGAACTACAAATATAATAATGATATAAATTTTTGGACTTTTGACTTTTTTGTATCTTGTCACTTTCAAATTTCTTTAGTATAGAGGTCTTAGTGAGTACCGTTTTGGTTTTATAAACAGGCCCACAGACATAATAATATGAGAAGACGGACTAATAAACCGACAGGCGGACGAACGATAAAGTGACCCTATAACAGCCCTAATTTGAAGGCACGGAAACCTTAAAAAATATATAAAAACATTTTACAACAGTAACGATATCTTGTGAGCTATAAAATTCCTTAAATAAGCCCGTGCGTGAGCATAAGTGTGTGGAATATGGATATATAATAATTTATATTTTTTAAACTTTGTATTGTAATAACTATAATTATTTTTATTATTTCAGGTATGTAGCAAATTACACAAGTGAGGTGTTAGAGTCGTGAGTAATAAAGCATATTTGTGTGTACAATAATAATAATTGCAATTAAGAATTACGTAGTAGTAGTAGTACATTACACAAAAATAAATTATAAGGGAGAAAACAGTCAACAGCTTAATAATATTAACAAACCTATTGTTGAAGTCATTGCAGTTTTGTTGATGCGTTGAAGAATAATGTAGCTTACTGACCAACTGATTTCTGGATTGTCAAAAGATACTGTAATTTTAGAAAGCAAGTGTAGAGTTTGAAGTACAGACTGACGGGTAATGTGATATAATGAGTTGTTCTACTAGGCAGCAGGTTTAAGTCTAATCAGGACTCTCTCTGGAGACCAGTCCGTCTCTAGGGAATACCTAAGAACCTCAGCACTAACCACTATGCGCTTTTTGTCTGCTTAAGTCCGACATAACTGTATTTCCCATAGTTCTTCTGAGGTGGTGCTCGAATAAGAATTGTGCATATTGGGTGAAAGGCAGATGGCTGCGTCTATGTAGACTTTAATTGCTGCTATATTGCTTCAGTTTCCCTTGAAACATCTATAAATAATGTAATTGGTCTCTTAATTTCTCAGAATCTTTAAATCCAAACCTGTCCAGATGCAGATATATTGACGCATTTTGGCGAGTACACAAACGTACTCTAGATTTTAGATATTTTATTGTTACGTACGATTAACCGTCTACAGTTGAATACCTCTATTTGTCTTATTGTAAAACAATGCAAGGCTTGGCTATTACATTGTAATAAAAATAACAAGATATTTTGTATAGGAGTGTTCTGCGGCTGTCCCTCGTCCAATGGACCGTGGAGACCTATAAAGTTATAATAGTTTTGTTTTTATGTACCTATTCCGAGTTTTTTTGTCTATTCTCTGACCGATTCACAATTTTTTTTTGTATTTTACGGTTATAGTTTGAAATAATGTTTCTAGTGGTTTATTATACGAATTATTAATTATTAAATTATTGTAGTTTTTAATGCTTGAGATATTACTGGTTCAAATAAATATGAAAACGTTAAAAATTACTTGAATTATAAGAATTATGCTTAAAACGTCTTAAGTGGGAAAATTGTATGTTATGATAATTTTATGCCTGTATCTAACATATGATTGTAACCGCAGTAGCGGTTCCATCGAACTGATATTTTATAACTTGATTCAGAGGATTTTCTATATAATATACAAAGTAATAAAACTAATACTATATAAAACGTATTTATGTTCCTTTGTTATGCATTTACCTACGACTAAAACACTATACAGACTTCAAGGATCCAAAATAGATATGACTTTAGAAGTTTAGAGGTAGGATATAAACTATGATAAAATAGGGCGGAAAGCTAGTATACCATATTTGTACATTTTAAATCTCCTCTGTGTTTGTATGTCGCTTCTCGTCTAGCTCTCTTTTTTTGGTACGGTAAATGCATTTCGGGCCTTTCAATGGCCCTGGGTGTGGCCTGGCAGGGTGTGTCTCATGGTAATGGCCGATTGTCTACAAAATACCATCGGCTGCATATGGTGAGGTGCCCCGGCTGGGTTAGCGATAGACACGCACAATGTGTATACATTAATACATTTTATTTCGACCGTTTTCAATATTCTACCTATCGTTGGATTTAGTTACTGGAGATATAATTTCGTACGTTTCGTAAATTGTCGTACAAAATAATATGTCAAAATTATATCTCCGGTAGTCAAATCCATCTATAAATAGAATATTGAAGTGCCGTTACTCGACAGCTATAGAGCAGTGCTGCAGAAAGGACGTCACCCTATTGGTCCAGCGCCAGATTTCTCTGCAGTCGTGTCGGACTGTCCTGCACCTACACTACTCTCTATGGAGACTTCATTCGCTATATTCGCTTTAGGTGGAATAGTAAAAAACTTTTTTAGTACAGGGACAGTCCATTGACACGCCTATTGTCTGATACGCAACTAGAGAATCGACTGCGTCAATTTGCGGATCGTAGGTTAGACAAATAGGTTTGTTACTCGTGTCCGATCACTTC